>PVKS010000815.1:0-168575 GCA_004027875.1 Aplodontia rufa | reverse complement strand
TAGCTGCTTTTATAATCCTCTCTTTAATTTGTCTGTTATTCATTTATATATGATATGTCTTGGTGAGTTTCTCATTGGATTAGACCTATTTGGTGTTCTATAAGCATCTTGGATGTGATATTCTGGATCAATTGTAAGATGAGGAAATTTCTCGCTTATGATTTCACTTAAAAGATTCTTGATGCCTCTTGTTTGCTGTTCGGAGTTTTCCTCCAGGCCAATGATTCTCAGATTATTATGCCTCATCTCACCAAATATTATTTGGAAGTTCTGATTATGTAATATAAGTTACTTTTCTTGTTTATCTTCTTTGAGCTTGACAATGTTTAGCTGATCTTCATTTTCTGATGTTCTTTCTTCAAGGGCTGAAGTTCTATTTTCAGTAGAGTATACTCTGGTGTTGGTATCATACAGTGAAGATTTGATTTGGTTAACTGTGTTTTTCAATCCTGATCGCTCTGCTACATCTCTTTTCAGAATGTCTATTTCTTTGTATAACTGATCTTTCATCTCATGGAATTGCTCCCTTATTTCCCTGTAAAAGCTGTCTCATGTCTTGAAATTGTTCTCTGATCTCTTTTCCTTATTTCATCTCTCAACTCTTTGATTGAATTACTAATCATAATGTTGTTACAATATCTTTGGTTTCCATCTAGGGCTCCAGCTATGGGATCCTTGGGTGGAGTGCTGTGGGGTTGAAGGGGGGAGTTATTTTCCCTTCTCTTCATTTTCAGAATCAGAGAGTGTGTCTTGTAGTTCAACCTTGTTACTTGTGGCGGAGTAATTGGAGATTCTTATGCTTTGGTTCATTGTGATGGGGAGCTATTTGCTAAATATCTTTAGCTATTTGCTAAAGATGCCAGACCGGTGTGTGAGATCTTGAGAGGCTATAGGTGCAGATACTAGTCCATTTCAACTAAAAGAGATGTGCTGGTGACTAGCACCATTAGTAGCAGTTTTCTTTGAGAGAGCTCTCACAATATATTATGATAGCAAGCAACTGATGGTTTTGAAGAGTGTCTGTTTCTTCAGGTAGCAGGATCTCAGAGTACAGGGGAGGAATTGGTTAGTCTTGTGTCAAATCTTCTCCTCCCCCGGCTCCACCGGCAGCAACTGGAGGTGAAGAGGGAGATCCCAGCACCACACAGCCCCTTTGGGAGATGGCCAATACTCAGGGTGGTAGATTCTGGTTTTCTGACCGTGGTGGCTGAGACCCCAAGACCGTTTTTTGCTGAGCAGCCAGCCCCGCCCTCAGGGAAACGTCACAATCAGGTACCAGCTGCTGCCGCTCGCACAAACAGCTGTAAGGGCGCTACGTGAGCGATTAATTCCCAGGGCTTTGTTCCAAGTTCATCAAGTTCATGTAAATTAAGATCAATCAGATCAGGAGTTCGCGACTGGATTAGGGTATTTGATTAGGAAACTTGCTCTGTTTCTTCCCCTCCGGGGAAGCTCTCATCCCCCTGGGTGTGAGGCCGGTCTCGCAGGTGCCACAAACTTCCTCCTTTGTATTCGCTAATGGGTACGTTATTCCTTTGGAGTTAAGAAATTAGTGGGGGGTAATGTTCGCCCACACTGGGAGCTTTGTCCTATGGTAGGAATCCATGTGCAGTCCTGCAGTGTGAGGTGACTCTCAGGAGAATCTCAGAGTCCCTGCTGGGGGGTGGTTGCCATCTTGGCTCTCCAGATTCTTCTTTCTACCTGGGAAAATGGTTGATTTTGAGCCTCGAGTCGGGGATTGGCCATTCACAGAGCTTTCTGTTTGTGCTTATATTTTTGCCACTGTTTTCCAACCATGTGATGGTGCCAGTCTCTCTCTGACATCATCCTGTTGTTGTCCCTGATGGAGACAAGTTTCACCATTCTGATGCTGCTTCCTCACTCTTGAAACAGAGACAGTGCCACTGGGGGCTTGGGATGAGGCTCAGTGGTACAGCACTTGCCTGGAATGTACAGGGCCCTGGGTTCCATGCCCAGTGTTGTGGAAACAAGTAGGGGGAGTAGAGAGGGAGAGAGAATGAGAGACAGAGACAGAGGGAGAGGTAGAAACAGAGAGAATGAGAGACAGAGATAGAGATAGAGAGAATGACAGACAAAGAGACAGGGAGAGGGAAAAAATCAAACAAAGCACACAGGAGACCCCGTAGCAAGCTGCAGCCATGTGAGCTCTCTGGCTGCAGCGCACTGACAGTTTCTCTCCTGTGTTTTACCAGTGGCAGGCAGGCAAACTTCATTTAATAAACAGACCACATCCGCCTGCCTTTGATCCCTCAGGGAGTTTTCCACTGCAATAGAGACCCCAGAGTTACCTGGACCTGCAAGCCCACCCTGCCCACCACGGCTCTGGCCCCAGCTCTGTCTCCTTCTTGCGGCAGACACCTGCCGGCCGCCCACCTGCGTGTGACACACTTGCCTTGCACCGACCTCCACTCGTCCTGGACGGGCTTCTCTGATTGGGGCTCACTGGTCTCCCCACGCTGGCCTGCACTCTGCCATCTGTCTGCCTGGGGTGCTGACCCATTGGCCCAAGCAGGCTTCTCTGTGGACACCCAGGGCAGGTGCAGAGGGAAGCTCTCAGGCTGGTGACCGAGCATGTGGCACTAGTTTGGCAGTGGGGCTTCCATGAGCCCTCACTCTGGCTTGTGTTGAGTGTCATTTAGATGGCTGTTTTAGCAAAGTTAGACGCCTCTTTAAGGGTGGTTAGGGTCACCGTTCACCTCTAGGTCTGCTGCGTGGAGCTTCCATTTGTCCCCATTGGTGCTCTGCTGGCCATGGGACTCACAGAAGGCTACAGGAGAGCACAAGCCGTGGCCCTGGTAAAATACTTGTCATCACAGAGGACATCAGCCAGGGCCAGCAGCTCCCTCCAGCTGGGGGACCAAGGGGGTTTCAGGTGCATGGCTGGGCAGCATGAGGCTGGGGTGAAGGCAGAGCCTCACAGGGTGGGGACAGGATGAGGACCATAGCAGCCTCCTACCAGCAGGGCCCTCACATCGCCAGTGGAAAGTTCAGACACCTCCCCCAGGCCTGTTGCTCTTCCTGATTGATCAATAAGCTAGTGCCCTCCAATTTCTGTAAAGATTAAAGGAACATAACTGCATCTCTCCACTTCCACTGTGCAAACCAAGTGGTGCAAGCCCTCTGTGTCCCTATAATTATGTGTGTCCATAAAACTTATTTTATAATTTCATAATTCATATTTTGTATATAATTGCTTCTCCTTGGCTTCTAATTTATTCACAAAAGTATACCCAATAGTAATATAATACCATAAAGCATCAAATGCTAATAAAAATAAGAACATAAGAGAAAATTTATTTTTACAAATTTTTTGAAGGTGGTGCACGTGGAGATAGCTCCAGTTTTCTTGAACATGTGTGCATGTATGTGTGTTTGTGAATGTACACGTACACAGTATGCTGTGTACACATGTGTGTGAACTTTCGTTTCAACTGCATGCTTGTGTAAGTGTGCACGTGTGTGATGTGCCTCACATGGTTGTGAGTGTGTGCATGAGTGCTTGCATGTGTGTGCACATGTGTGTGAGTGTGGTGTGTACATGCACAAGTATATGCCAGTGTGCATGTGCATACTCATACTCTTGTGATATGTGTGTAAATGTGCACAAATACCTGTGCATGCAGGTGTGCATGTGTGTTCAAGTGACCATGAGTGCTTGTATGTGTTTACGTGTGTGAAACCTGCTGAGGTCTGGAGTAGGCACTGCCTCGTGGAACTAAGAGGTGGGTATCGGATCCAGGCAGCTTCAGAAGTCCTGGCGCCTGTGACACAGGCTCCTGCCCCAAGGACAGCTGTCAACCTGTGGCCAGTCCACATGGACCTATATGGAGAGCTACAGCCCTGTGTTCACGGAAGCTGCTACCCTGTTCATCAGTGTGAGAGGGTAGCAGGCTTCACCGCAGGGAGACCGGAGGAAGCCCAGACTGCTCCACAGAGGTTTCTACCCTGTTTCCAGGGACTCACAGTGGACTGGAAGCTTGTCATGGGCCATCTTCCTGGGCCTTTGGAAGGGAAGACTATGTTGACTCCAAATAGATGCACAGATTCTAAGTGTCCACACTCCGCCTCACACTGCCAGGCCCCCTGTCCTGGGGTTCAGCATCGGTGCCAACCCCAGCCCTCTTCTCACTCTTGGGCTCTGTGTAGTTGGAAAGCTTAGAGCACATGTCCAAAGGCAAGAGTGACTAGGGAGAAGCACATTCTCCATATTCTGTGTGAATGTGCAAATGCACTTGCAGACACACTCACACCCATGTGCATTCATACATTTCCATGCTCGTGCACCCTCACATCACTCACACGTGCACACGGTCCCATGTACACCCACATCACTCAAGCACACACACACTCATCACCCACATATCACTCATGTGTACACACACTCATGCACACACACATAAATCCCTCATATATATCACTCATGCATGCACACACTTGTGCACACACATCACTCACGCATGGGCACACATATCATTTGTGTTTGCACTTCTTACTCAGGCAAACACAGTCATGCACATACATGTCACTCATGCTGGCACACATCACTCATTCACACATGCTCTTGCACTTTCCTCTCACATCACACACTGACATGCTTCTGACGGGAGCCCTGACCAAGACCCCTGCTATCTTGGTCATCCAAAAAAGAATAGGTCAATCTGAATCCCAAACTCCTTTTTAAAAACATGAACAAAAATAAGAGAACTCTCAGAAGTTCGAAGGGGAGTTGCTTGCTGGATGAGCAAGGGCATGCAGAAGGAAATGGAAGACATGCCAAGTGGAGAGACGGGAACCCAGGCCTGCAGGGGCCTGGAGCCATGCAGAGGTGAAGCCCTGATATGGCACAGCTGGAGGGAACATCATGAATGGAGGCAAGCCTGGCTGCATGGCCGCAGAGCTACGCATCAGCCAGTGTTTGCCTGACATCCTTGAACCGCCAGGGCCCTAACTGTGAGCCAGTGTGACGCTTTATTTGCAGGAGTGTCAGGCTGTGGAGAGCTGCTTAGCAATAGAGTGACATGGCCCCAGTGATGGGAGCTAGCACTCACTGTACTCCTGATACTAATCGAGAACTTTGTTTGCTCTAATGCATGTGGCCTATGATGGTCCTGTGGTCAGCCCCTTTGCTAACCCCATTTATCAGATGGGGAGGCAGGGGCATCACAGGGACATGGGCTCCCAGACAGTGACTAGCAGAACCAGGACCAATCTTTAGTGCTCAGGCTACAAACAGTGCTGCACGGTGGCCATGCAGGGCAGCAAAGCAGACAGCGGCAGGAGGGCTGGAACAGTGACGAAGGGCAGGTGGCCGGGGTGGAGAGGGTGGGGAGGGTGGGTCCAAGCAGCACCTCTGAGGAAAACCGTAGGACAGAAAACCTGTGCAGAGTGAGGAGAGCCCCCAAGAGTGCCCAGTGACCCTGGCATTAATAAATTAAGACCCGGTCCTGGATGGCTGGGGAGACCCAGAGCTGCACTGAGGCCTGGTGGAGAACCTTCTGCAAAGGGCTGATGGGCTGAGCCAGGAGGAGAGCAGCCACCTGAACACCTGGGTAGGACAAGGGAAGTTTGAGGGAGGAAGCCTGGAGCTGAGGGGGAGCCTCTCATGGAAGCTGATATGTGAAAGCAACACCCAGGGTTCAGCTTGGGTCCCGCAAGAAGTGGGGCAACGTTCCGGCCTCTGGAGCAAGGGTTTGGTGCAGGACCTCACAAAGGCCGTGGGAGTGTTGGAGGCCACTGATGACCAGGAAACCCACCGGAAAGAGGAGGACCTGCTGCAGGTCCACACGCTGCCCTGCAGCGTCACCTCTGTTCTCAGGGACACACGCACACCCGCATCAGAGGAGAGGCTGAGGCATGGTGTGAGGAACTTGCCTGGGGCCACAGTCGACCTGACAATGCAGAGCGTCTGACTGTGGTCAGAGAGCGTGGGTGTAGTGATGCTGGAGGCCACCAGAGGTCTGAAGGGGGATGGGCTCATCTGCCGATCTGCAGCCCCCCAGCACCCAGGGACCTGGCACACAGCCGATGCTCAGTGGCCCTTGCCAAGCCAGTTTCTGGTGGTCTTTGGACGCTAATGACCCAGCTGATGGACAAGACAACAATGTGACTCCCTGGGCCACCTCTTGCACATATGGACTGGAAAGGGCTCTCTCCAGGAGCCAGTCCTCTTGAGTGGCCAGGGTCTCCTCTGGCTACAGGGCAACAGCAGAGCCTGGAAACCTCTTTAGGTCGCCTACCAGGACAGGATATGGAAGCAGCTCCTTCTGCAGAAGGTGTCTGTGACTCCTCCTCCTGCAGTCACTCCTCTTCTCTGACAGTGGGGGGCTCACTTCCAGCCCTAGGCGGTGGCAAAGGGGATGAAACCCTCTTGGTTTATATTCCACTACAGCCTGGAAGGAGATCCTCCTCGTGCAGTGGCCTCATGTGGTAGAGAACTGCAGACTCGTGCACAGTAGAGTAGGGTCTTGGACCCTCAGTGCAGGGATGTCCCAGGTGATCCGGGTCCTACTTCCCCCTCACACGTTATGAGAATCTGGCCTGATTGAGCCCTAACACAGCCTTGGGAGGCCCTGTGCTAGTGGCAACCTATTCCTCGCCCAAAAGACTGTGTCTTCCGATGTTGGGCGTGTGCTTCCCTGGTGGGCGTGTGCTTCCGCGCTGGGCGCGTACTTACACAGTGGGCATGTACTTCCCCGGTGGGCGTATACTTCCGTGGTGGGCGTGTGCTTCCCTGGTGGGTGCGTACTTACATGGTAGGTGCCTATAGGCTCTATCTAGTGTCTCTCCTCCCGGGAGCCGCTCTAGACAGCAGGTGTGATATCCATGCACCTCACTGCCACTGGAGTTCTCTCCGGGATGAGCTCCAGGAGCGCTGTCCTGACAACAGGGTGGGAAGGAGGACAGCAGGAAGGGAGGGCTGCAGGCAGCCTGTGTGATGCATGGGGTATGGGCCACAGAGCTCAATGCGCAGCTACGCTGAGGGCTAAGGTCAGAGGGCTGGGGCCTGTGGGGATCCACATGGTCATGCTGGGGCAAGAGAAACGATGTAATCATTTAATGACTCTGCATTCATTAGGAGGCGTTACAGGTGCGAGAAATGAGGCCAGAGGGGGCCACTCAGCAGATCTGCTGGAGAGGTGCTGTTTTCAAGATCGGTGCTTGAAAGGAAGGGGTTTCCCAAGTACTGTGGCCTGCTCTGCAGAGACAAGGTGCTCTAGAACTGGAGGACCAGGAGGTGGGACCAAGAACTGGTTCAGAGAGGTCGGGAGAAGCCCTAGTTGACCCCACAGTGTTAAGTGGCAGAGACCTGGTCCTGCCTCCAGGCCCATGGTGTGGGAGATGTGCCCAGGCAAGGCAGCCCAGCACTTGCCTTGGGGCAAGAGACCGAGTCGTGGGGGCCCGCCAGGATGGGCAGCTCGCGGCTCCCTGGGGTGGGGTCAGGTAAATGACATTTTTTGCCCATTTTCTCAGGAAGTTGAGGAGACCACTTCATCTATAGGAGGAGCTTGCTGTGATCTATTTCCTCCTGACTCCAGAGGCCAGAAGGGGCAAGCGCCCGAGAGCGGGGTTTGCTCACCTGCGGTGCCTGTGCCCTGTGATGCTGGTTGTCTCTGGGGCACAGACAGGGTGACAGCCCAGCCCCTCAGTCTCCTTCCAGAGTGCTGTGCTTCCCATCATCCGGGGCCACACGAGAGTAGACATGTGCTGTGGGCCATGGCATGGGTGGTTCTCACTACAAAGGAGCTGTGTTCTGGTCAGCAGCTCCCCAGCTTCTGCCCTTCCTGGTTCCCAGTGCTGCTGAGCTCTGTGCTGGGGCCTGGGGCCTGGGGTCTTTACAGAGATGAATAGGGGATTAGTCCTGGTGGGCTGCTGGAGCCGGCTTGGTGAAGCCCTCCACTGTTCCCCCCAATGGGCTTTCATCAGTTTCCGAATTCGCAGATGCTGCACAACTCTGGGTCCCGTCTCCTCCCTCGCACCCGTGGCAGCGGGCCATGGACTTCACACTCTCTGTGCTTGACATGTGGCGGGGAATGATTACACACCATTACCCCGCTTCAAACCCAATTCCCCAGGCCTGAGAAGCACTCTCCTGCCAGAGTGCTGGAGATGGGAACTGTCGGCCCCACTTAGCTCCTCCCTCACACTTGCTTCTGGACAGGTGATACTTTCTCTTTGCAGAAAAATAGTCAGAAGCAATCTGAAATGTGTAATGGCAACTTAGCAAGGAATGCCAAATAGCAAGGACGCCTGGCTGCCTTCCTGTGTGTGCTTGCCACGGATGATGGTTTTAAAAATTTATGCCTCGGACCCCTGTACCCCTCAAGCACATGTGGTCTGGGCAGACTTGCATGGAAGGGTCCAGGAGGCCTCTGATAATGGGGTGGATCGGCGCTGCACGGGGGAGACGACGGTTCTGCCTGCGAGGCTCCCAGCCAACTTGGTGCGGGCCTCCTGCCCGATCCGTCTTCCCGCCACGTTGGGAGCGGCAGTCTTTCCTCCAAGGGCTGCCACTTGCGCCTGTGTGACTCTATCATATAGCCATTTGTCTTGGGGTCTTGTCTGAAATAATTTGAACTGCCAAAACCTGAAATGAATAGGTTTTGTTAACACAAAGGGCTAAGGAACTGGTTGGAAATTTTGAAGAGCTCCCTGTCCCCGCGTGCTAAGGGACCCTATTGTCTGGCTCCCAGGCATTCTTCTGTCAGTGCCCTTCTGCCTCAGTGGGTGCGGGATGATGGATGGCCTGGCTGCTAGAGGCTGAGAGAAAGGCACGCTGGCTGGGTCTGGGAATTGGCTAAGTACTCCTGGGCACTTCGACCTCGTTGTCGCGCACGGAGTTGGCCTTCTTGATTTATAAACTGGGGTGGTGATTAATGATCTTTTAAGTGGACAAGGCAGGCCAAAGCCTTGCAAATCGGGCCACTCAGACATGACTACCACTTGTAGCAAAAGAATAACAGCCTTTGCATGTAGGTAATTGAGACAGCTTCTGAGCAGCACACATCCATCAGCACCAGAGTCCACCCATTCTTGACGCTGGTCCCCCTGGCCATGGCTTTGGGGCAGTGTCAACAGCAGGTATAAAGGAAGGGGCATGGGGTGGGGTCTGGGAGGCTGTGCTGATCTCACTAAATCACCAGTGGCTTTGGGAGAGTGATTGGCACTGAGCACAGGGCCAACATCAGCCCACCAGGGGCTCTTTCCTGCCCTTCTGTGAGTCCCTGACTGTGGTCACATCAGTCTTCACAGTGTGCCAGGCCTTTGCTCTGTGGTCCCCTTGGCTGCTCTGAGTGTGCTGGGCTTCATGCAGGAGTGTCTGGCCCAGTCCCTGTTCCCGATCCTCACTTCTGCATGTCTAGAGGGGCAGTGGCACATCATGGCAGGGGGGTGGACAGAAAGCCCTTGGCACCCACCTGACTTCTCCAGACCTGGTACCTGGCTCCTCCCCAGAAGACACTGGCCAGAGTCCTGGAGCCCTCTGGGGTGACAGCAGCTCTGGGGATATGCTCTGCTGAGGGTTTTGTTGAGGTAGCAATGCTAATTGGAACTGGTGTTGCTGGGGACTCTTGAATGCTGGCTGGGGCGCCATGGGTGTAGGTGAGCAGGAACGGATCGACAGTGGAAAACCAGGCTCTGGTAAGAAGAGAAAGCTCATGGTTCCCCCGCGGGAGACTCCAGGGTCATCTCCATGTGCTCTGAAGTGTGTCCCAGCAGGATGGACTCCAGATGTCAGCCGTGGTGAACGGGGCACGTAGCTGCTGTGCAGGCCCTCAGATGCCTTGTGAGGACAGGTGCAGCTGGCCTGGGCTTCGGCGGGGGAAGCCGTGGGCTGTGGACTTGCCCTCCTGAGCAGTCTCACGCAGGATGCAGATGCGGGCCTCTGGAGCCACACTTGCCCCCAGAAGCTGCCGGTGGGTGAGGCTCTCGCCATGGAGTCTGCAGAAGGGCCCGTGTGGAGCTCTGGAGATGCATCACTGTGCAAACATGCCAGAGCACCTGGTGAGGACTCAGGTCCACCGGGGCGACCTGCCCCACGTATGCTGGTGCTGCTTTCCTCCCAGCACGGCCAGCTTCGGTTTTGTGTTTGATTTTTATACATGTGTGCATGTGCATGTGTGTGCGTGTGTTGCTGGGATGGAACCCAGGGCCTCGTGTGCTAGGCAAGCACGTTACCACTGAGCCTCACCCCAAGTTCAAAACCCCTGCAGCTAGCTTGGAGTCGGTGGAATGGACTGTGGGTTTGGGATTGTGTGCAACCTGGGGCTCACGAGGCCTTGGCTCTTTCTTCCCCTGCTAATGAAGAGCGAGTCCCCTTGCAGGGACTGCTGGAGAGTGACATGGGCTGTCGTGGTGGCCTTTCAATGGGACTTTGAATGTATTTCCTCAAGGTTTTCTCTGACCTCAAATTTTGACTCAGTGAATGTATCTGTCTCATGACAGAGGCTTGATTTAGATATGTAGATCATCTCCCAACCTTGGTGTCCTCCTGCAGCAGAGGGGTACAGGCTGGGAAGGGGATGCTGTGGCTGCCTGCCGGTGCCCTGCATTCCAGGCGTATCCACGGCCTCCCAAGAGCGTGTCCAGTTCACACACTGTGTTTATCGCCAGCTAATGCCCTGCTCCTTCCTCTTCCCTCCTCTTGCCTGTTGAGACGTGCTAGGACATCTGCAGTTGACCAGTCATGGCCAGGTTTCTCTGTGCCTCATCCTCGCTGTGCGAACTGAGCAGGTTCTGGGGTAATGGTGGCATGAGTGACGCTTGCTAGCTCTGGGCACCCTGAGCATGGTGCTACCCTCTGCTGCACTGGAGGCCCACTGTACCCAGCCCCACGAGAGCTGCTGTTCTTTTGGATGAGCAGGGAAACAGGCACAGAGAGGGCAAGCGGCTAGCCCAGGGCTGGAGGTGAAGCCAGGGTTGAAAGCCAAGCCACGCGGGTTGTTGTAGGATGGATAGAGAAAACATGGACACTCCCGGGGCAAGGTGCACACCCTCTGAACGGGGTCTGGTAGCCCACGAACCCCGCTGGACGCAGTGAGCCAGGGATGACGTGCCACCTTGGACTGACCCATTGTAGTCAGATTTCCCTCCCTGCAAGCTGCAGCTCTTTGAAGAAGTCAAATGGTCCAAACCTTGTTCCTTTCTTTAAAGCTTCACAGTGCAAGGTGCTATGCCAAGCGTAGCACCCTACCAGTGTCTGTGGCTGCTCACTTTGGCTGTCCAAGGGAATGCTAGATAAGAAAGGAAAACAACCGAGTAACGCGCAGATCACCCTGCCTTTACCAGCGGCTCACCGTTCACACGCCATCCACATCTGAGAGCGTCTCTCTACTTCTATTTCCAACTATCAGATTGTGGGTTTGTTTTCTGCACCTAAAGGGAAAAGAAAACCAACATTTGGAGAACAAAGGCTATGTTTATAACCAAAGTGGCTACCAGGTGAGGTGGTCGGGCCATGGGCTCTGGGGTGGGGCTGCTTTGGAGAGAATGCAGCATTTGTTTAGGGTGCACATCTGCGGCAGACGCGGTGCCTGCTGGAACCACCGAGCGCCGCAGGAACGTTTATTTTGCCACGGGTTGTTTCTTCTCCAAGCAGTTGTGGTATTGATTTCTCTCAGCGGATTAATTATCGGAGGCAGTTTCAGACTGCCCTGAGATGGACGGAAGGAGAAATGATGTTTTCATTTCAGTGAAGCCTGCTGGCGATCGTGCGGCTTTCTCTGGAGCCCTTGAGTCAACGGTACAGGCCAGCCAGAGCGGGGTTGAGCTGGGAATGATTCATCTTATCTGTGGTCGCCAAATCCCAGCCGGGGCTGGGCCTCTGTGAGCGGCTCACAGGGCTCTCGGCTGCTCACAGGAGCCTCGGCCTCGAGGGAGAGGAGAATTATGGAATCACAGACATGAATGTCTGGGTTATTTATAGTGCAGCCGTGGCTCTGCCAGGGAAGATTTAGGTGATGCAGGAAGAGAGGCGTGTGCAGACAGATGCACTGTCTTCATGGCCGGCTGCAGAGCTGAGAGCACCGGGGCTGCTGACCCTGAGACGGGATACGAAGAGTCCCACGAAAGGCCTGTGCCCAGCCTGGCAGGCTCCCGTGCGCCTGACCACTTGGCCAGCACTCTGCGCTGGATGTCAGCACTCGCTTCTTAGCACCGAGGTGCCGCTGGCCTCCTTTGCCCACGGAGTCCTCCAAGTGGCAGATGATGTGGGCTGACTCCTGGGCTGTTCCCACGCTGCGCCTACTGGACTTGGGAGGAGGTGATTTCCGGCATGTCACAGGGCTTTCCTGGAACTGACATGAGGCTGTGGGCCTCGTCATCCTGTGCAGAATAAACCGCGCCTTGGGAGGGCTTGTCACCCCCATTTCTCCTAGTATAAAGCCACCATGTTGTCAGGTAGAAGTCTAATTGAAGGTGGACTTCTTAGGAGACTCAAGTGTGTGTTCACCCAAACACAAGCACTGCAGACGCCTTCTACGGTGCCCTCTCAGCCTTTCCCATGGAGGCAGTGCACAGACCCCCAGCTCCTGTGATCTGGCTTGGTGCCGGTGCCATGTTGCTCTATTGCCTGTGTCTGGGTGGCACCTGGAGTGTTCCCCCTCTTCACTTCCCAGGTGCTGAGTGGGGCTCGGGGCTGCAGCCTGGCCAGGTGCAGGTGGGTCTCAGGCTCCATCCCAGGTGGGTGTTGGTGCAAGGTGTGTGCCCTGGCCGGCCTGGTTTCTGCCTGGGGTCTGGAGGGGCTGGGTGCAGCCTCCCCAGTGCAGGCCCACCACTGTCCTGTGCGACATCACAAGCTCTCCTGAGGCACTTGCTGGGGTGCACCATGCTTCCCCGCCGAGTGCCCGTGTGAGTGTGCAAGGTTCAGTGTCACTGATCACTCTTCTGCCTTCGACAGTTTCCTGCCTACTGCAGCGGGTGGATTTCAGTCCCTCCCTCTCATTGATCTAGCCGCCTTTGGTGAGGTGCTGAGCAGCACTCCCCCGCCCAGGTCTGCACGGATGCCCCTGGGTCACGCCCCGGGGGTGCATGTGCTTCACGCAGGCTCTTCTGCAAGCTGTTCTGGCCCGAGGTGATCAGAGCTGGTCCCAACCCGCCCTGTTCTGGAGCCCTATCCTCCCGACCATGCTGTGGTCTGGCCTGACCCAGTGGTCCTCCTTGTCCTGCTTCTCGGAGCACCGCTGCTGTGCCCCTTGCTGTGTGGTGTCAGGTGGGGTTGGTGAGGTGGCCGTCACTGGAGGAGGGGCCTCTGGTGACTGAGTGGGGATGCTGTGCTGGACCTGTGTGCCACTGGCCTGGTGCTGAAGAGGCACCCAGGGAGCATTGGGCCAAAGCTCTAACTGCACTGTCTGAGGTGTCCTGCAGAGTCTGCTGGCCCATTCTTTGGATCTCTGTGGCTGCAGCTCCAATTGCATTAGATTTCTCTGGCCATTTTATGAAATTTATCATATCAGCGATTAATCATAAATGGCCTAAGTGTCTAAGCTGATTTGGGAGAGGATGCATCTGGGGATGGCTTGCTCTCGGCCCTCCCTAGTCCCAGGGTGACTGCCGTAGTTACGACTGGCCTTTCTCAGTGGCAGAGTTTGCAATGCCGGCCAGCATCAGAGTCCTGGAATTTGGCCTGGGGACCTGCATTTCAGGTGCAGACACAACCACTCGGTGACTCAGACCCAGGTGTGTGATGAGCTTCTGAAGCTGGAGCTCTGGCCGTTCGCCTGTGTTCACCTGGATGCCAGCTCCCTCCTGTAGGGTGAGGGCCCATGCGTGGTCCTTGCCCCCTCAGAACCCCTAGGGGGACAAGGGGCTCCCTGGGTACGCAGACGGCTGGATGCCAAGCCCAGGACTTCAGATGCCTCAGGGTGGGAGTGTGAGGGTTCACACCTCAGCAGGCTTCCAGCATCTGCTGCTCTGGAGGACCACACTGAGGCTGGTCTCTCCCATCTCTCTCTCTCTTCCTTTCTTTTCTTCTTTTTTTAAAAGAGAGAAAGAGAGAATCAAAGAATCAGCTTTATTTATTTTTTCTTCTTTGTTTCTCTGACACTTACTTGGGTGTGTGATGCGGGGATTTGAACCTGGGCCCTTGCGTATGCCAGGCAAGTGCTCCAACTGCTGAGCCACTGCTCCAGCCCCTCTGCCTTCCCTTTCTGTCTCTTCAGTGTGTGTCTCTCTATGTATCTCTGTCTCTCCTGTCTCTCCCCCTGCGAGGGAAGCAACACCCAGCAGCTGCTGAGGCCTTTAAGGGACCCGAGCAGCATAGGAGGAAGGAGCAGCCTGGGCCATGGGCATGGAACAGTGTGGCCCTGCCGCCACCTCTCTTGGTTCCTTAGAACAAGTACATGAACTGGGCAGAAAATGAAAGAAACAGACTTCAGCGCTCTGACTTGCCTGGTGAGCAGCGGCTCTGCCCGTGCAGGTCAGAGAGGCTGGCACAGAAACCCGGACCTTTGAACACGCTGAGTGCTGCAGATGGAATTCGGGATAAAAGCGCGGCAGGACTTCAGCGGCCGATTCATCATCTCATCACTGGCTGGGAAATGTTTGATTTATTTGTTCGTCAGTGCCTGACGTTTTCCCTCATCATAATTACTATGATTTGTAATGCATGCATTCTATGATTTATTTAGAAGTAAATTTATTTCAAGCACTGGAATTTGACTGTGGGAGAGAAGGAGTCCAGGTGAACACTTCTGAGGACTGCTATAGACAGAGCCAATGCTTGCACTGGATGGGGGGGCCTGGGGGTGTGCCCACATGGCAGGGGAGACAGTCCCCTCTGCTCCTCTGAACTCCGGAGTGTGACTGATGACTTGGCCCTGTTGAGAAAGGATGCCCAGTTCCCAGGCCCCAAGTTCCTGGGCTCTTCCCTGGGGAGGCAGCCACTGTGCAGACGCAGCCCTCTCTGTGGCTCCATGGCCCTGCCAGCCTGCACCCCACCAGCAGCTCAGGGGGCCACTCCCAATGCATGACCTCATGGAGCATGCCCTACCTCCTGAGGGACCAGTGGGCTCCTGGAGACTGTCCACACTCTCCTGAGTCCTTGACCTATCCATCAACCTCCAGCCCAGTCTGACCCCAGGCAGATACTGAGAACCTCCAGGTGCCCCTGGCCAGGCCTGCAACCCCAGCCCGACCTCAGCCCCTGAAGCTGGGCAGTTCTTCCTTCTCTTTCTAAGGATATTTCAGACTCCTAAGTGCCTTCTCAAAACCCAAAGGCCCACAGAGTGATGACTGCTCTAATGGTCACACGCTGCAGCAGGGGAGGCAGTGGGCACTGGAGAGCAGGGGTGGTGGGCTGAAGCCTGGGGCCAGCCAGGAGCCGAGCCAGGGTCAGGGCTGCTTCTGACACCGCTCCTTCTGCTGCCCTGCCCCACCCTGTGGTCAACCCTGGAGCCTTCAGATGGAGAGGACAGGAAGAGGGTGACTGACTCTGGGCTGCAGGGCCTGTCCTGGCTGGACTCCTGAGGCGGGTCATGGAGACCACGTGCTACTTTGCGCTGGTGACAGATGTGGGTCTCTCAGCCTGACCCTGGCCCTGGAGGGTGTATTTGGGCATCACAGGGATGGACCATGGAGAATACTGACAGGCTGGCCTCGCTGCCCCTGCGGCCAAGATTGCACACAGCTGCAAATGGTGTACAAGTCACGTGAGAACCTCAGTGACAGAGTGGGTCAGAGCTGAGACCTGGGCAGTGGCCAGGGCAGGGTGGGGTGCTTCCTGAGCTACAGCTGTGTTGAGTGCCCCCGCAGGAGGTGGTGTTAGGCTGGCTGCATTGGGAGTTTGCTGTGGGTTTGTGGGGAGATTCTGCAGAGGACATGATAGACCCCTAGGTCTTTCTGGCTTCTCTTCACCCTCCAGGCCTCTGTCCCCATGAGGACAGATGGCTCAACCCTGAGCTCAGTGGAGAGGTGTGGCTAGGCCCACAAGATGCTAGCAAACCTGAATGAGCCCGTGTGACCCCCTCTTCTGCAGACTTAGGGACATTCAGCACTTGTATCTCTGCACAGATGCTTGAAACACAGCATTACCAAATCTAAGGGCCCTGAGGCCAGTGGCCTGGGAAGGCCACAGCCCCCCAGGGACAGCAGCTGCAGTCAGGACCTGAAGGGTTTGGAGAGCAGGATGTCAGACAGAGGGTGGGGAACCTGTGCCTGTCCCTGAGGTTCAGGAGATGAACCCCCTCTACAGGGACTGCTGGGTCCACCATGCCCACTGTCCTGGGAAGCCGAGCGAAGCCACCAGCCATGAAACGTGGACTGAGGCCGCATTGCTGGACTTGAGGTGCTCACTGTGCAAACTCGAAGCAGACAGACCTGGCCTGTTCTGGAGCTTTGTGAAAGCAAGAAGGACCACACGGAGGTTGCCAGCAGGCTGAGCCGCTGTCACTGGGGCCCTGGTGGCTCTGCCCTGCTTTTCCTGAAGGCATCTCCCACACTCGTGCATTGGGGTTGCATCACTGCCCTGCTGTTCCTGAGGCCTCTCCTGTACTCATGCATTGGGTTTGCATTGCTGCCCTGCTGTTCCTGGGGCCCCTCCTGCACTCCTGCATAGGGTTTGCATCACTGCCCTGCTATTCCTGAGGCCTCTCCTGTAATCATGCATTGGGTGTGCAGTGCTGCCCTGGTGCTCCTGAGGCCTCTCCTGCACTAGTGCATTGGGGTTGCATCACTGCCCTGCTGTTCCTGAGGCCTCTCCTGTACTCGTGCATTGGGTTTGAATCACTACCCTGCTGTTCCTGGGGCCCCTCCTGCACTCGTGCATTGGGTGTGCAGTGCTGCCCTGGTGCTCCTGAGGCCTCTCCTGCACACGTGCATTGGGGTTGCATCGCTGCCCTACTGTTCCTGAGGCCCTTCCTGCACTCCTGCATTGTGTTTGCACTTCTGCCCTGCTGTTCCTGAGGCCTCTCCTGTACACGTGCATTGGGTTTGCATCACTACTCTGCTGTTCCTGGGGCCCCTCCTGCACTTGTGTATTGGGTGTGCGGTGCTGCCCTGGTGCTCCTGAGGCTGCTCCTGCACACGTGCATTGGGGTTGCAGTGCTGCCCTGCTATTCCTGAGGCCTCTCCTGCACTCCTGCATTGTGTTTGCACTTCTGCCCTGCTGTTCCTGAGGCCTCTCCCGTACTCATGCATTGGGGTTGCATCACTGCCCTGATGCTCCTGAGGCCTCTCCCGCACTCATGCATTGGGGTTGCATTGCCAATTGAGGCTGAGAGTCCTGTTAGGCGTTCGTCCGCCCTGGAGGCCGCCTGCCTGGAGTTGGTTTCCTGGATTCTCTAATTTAATTGCTATCTGGGGGCCGGTGGGGCCACTGGAGAAGTGCCAGGAAGTCATGAGCAGTCTGTTCCAGGAGCCTCTGAAGGTGCTGGATCGCCTGGCCTGACTGGAACTCACCCCAATCCCCTGGGTGCTCTTCTGGCCACCTGTCTGCTGACCGCCTGTGAAGCTGGGCCTCACGCCCTGGCCAGCGAGTCTCAGGCCTTCCTGGGCCACGTCTGATAGGGGAAGCAGGCAGGGGAAGGAGGCTCCTCGCCCTCGGATGTCAGAGGCCGGTGCTTCCTCCGGCAGGAGTCCTGGGGCAGGTTCTTAACCCTGTCCTGGGGGCCTGGGCACAGGTCCTCTCATGACACATGGGGCTGCACTGTCCTCAAGGTGTCTGCATGGACAAGTAAGCACAGTGGTCACACCCAGCTGTCAGGTGACACGGGACGAATGGGACATTCCCAAGAAGCCAACACGTGGACACCAGCCTGGCTGCACTTAGACTCCTGCTGTTCCACAGAGTCCGGGCTGCGTACCAGGTGAGACCTGGCTGTGCCACAGCCATTAGAGCCCCTCAGCACTGTCTCCCTCGTCCGTGTTGCTCATGTTGGCTCTATTGAGAAGTTAAGGGGACAATCACAGCAGCATTACTACCTCCCGATTCTGAGTGGTTTGTTTATTCATTTGTTCAGCAGTTGGCAGGGTCAGCGCCCCTTTGGACTCCTGCACAGACAGGTTGGGTAGAGTCCAGAGATCACACAGCTGCGTAAGGCAGAGTGTGACGCCTATGCCCCCATCCTACCATCCAGCCTTGTGTCTCAATGTCCTTCCTGCCTGTCTTACAGTTAGTCACTCAGCACCCGACCTGTCCCCTCTGCCATTTACATTGTGTTCTCAGAGCCTCCTCCTTAACCCCGATGGTCTTTGTACCATACGCAGGTTGCTTAAGACAACAGGAATCGATTCTCCTGCGTTCCAGAGCCCAGGTGCCTGGAGTCCAGGTGTGGCAGGCCACACTCCCTCCAAGGCTCCAGGGAGGATCTTCCTGCCTCTTCCAGATCCTAGGGGCTTCAGGTGTTCCTGGGCTGACAGTCACCTCCAGACAGGGAGTCACAGTGAAGGGATTCTCAAGGGTCATCCAAGTCCCCAGGTCTGCTGGCTGCAGCAAGCTGGTGGCCAGGGCTACTTCCTGGCCCGTTGACCACCACACAAGACTCCTTGCCATAGGAAGCCTCGTCCCTCCACAGATCTAGCCTCCAGCCTGTAAATCTCTCTGGACTCCAGCACTGAGATCTTCCTGAAGGTGAGTTCCTTGTCCCAGGGATCCAGTCCCTCCTTAGGCAGGACTGTGATTTCAAGGTTCCAGGAGGATGGATGGATGGCATGTTGTGGCACAGCCCCTTCTACAGAGGTCCCTCTTATGAGGTCACTGTCATATAGGAGCACCACTGACAAGCATGTCTCAGCCAAGCCTCTCTCCAGAGCTGAGGGTCAGTGCTGCCAGGGTCTTGCTTCTTCCCGTCAAAGCTGTGACATAAGTCTAACTCCTCAGACCACTTTGTCCCAGGGCTTGAGCAGAGGTCATGTTCAATGCTTTCTTTTCCCCGCCTTCACAAATATCTGATGTCTGGAGCAACAACAGCTGCTTTGTGACCATGGGATGACAAACAGGCAAAATGACACAGGAGAAGGGTAGGTTATAAACTTGGGGAATTGGTGCAGGACACTCGTCATCACATCATCATACCTCATGTCACATGAAGACACAATGGCTTCTCTTTTTTTTATAGAGGGGGGACGGTGAGAGAGAAACCGAGAGAGAGAGAGAGAGAATCAGGAGAATCAATTTTATTTAGTTTTTCTTGTGGCTTTCATTGCTCTAACACTTGGTTGCGTACGTGGTGCTGGGGTTCAAACCCATGTCCTTGTGTGTTCCAGGCAAGCTCCGTCACCACTGAGCCACCACTCCAGTCTGATGTGGTGGCTTTTATTTCAGCCACCGTTGGGTTCGCAGGTGAGTGGATTGCTGGCCAGGCAGGAAGTCTTGTGCTAACTCTGCTAGTTGGTTAAGGGGCTTTTCCTGCTCTCATTCTCACACTTCTGCTTCTGCTCTTTGTTGCTTCGGTGCCATTTTCTCCACTCACCAATGCATGCCTATTAGACATCGGGACGCCTCTGACATCCATGTCACGGGTTCTTGCATGGGTTCCTGGGTGCGCCCTCCTGCACCAGGGCACTGCACATGTGAGGATGCTCACAGCCCACAGCATGGCCCTTTGCATTCTGCAGCCAATGTGGTTCGTGCCGTGGCTGGAGGAGATGCCTGCCTGCTCCTGGGAAGAGCTTCTGGGCCTACGCTGCTTCCTCCCTCGCTGTCCTCTGAGCAGGAAACCTGCTGCTTCCAGAAAGGACTTACCGACACACACAATGTCAAACCCAGAATTTTCAGAGCTCGATTTGTCCTGTGCATAGAAACCTGGGGTTGCTATGGAGTGCGCCACCAGGGGAAGACAGGGCTTCAGGCCTGGCTTGCTGGCACATCCTCCGCCACATGCACTGCGTGTGTTTGACCCATGTTCTTGCAGATTAGTTGGAGCAGAAGCACTTCCTGGAAGGAGAGTCTGGGAAGCAGTGCGTGGAAAGGGCGGCCTCTTGTGTCACCTCTGGACTCTAGCTCATGTGGGGGGAGTCAGAGGAAGAGAAGTCATGCTACAGGAGTGAGTGGAAGAGGAGAATGAGCTGTCCTAAAGATCTCTCTTCTCTTAGAATGGGAAAGCAAACTCTAACACTTCCTATTTACATGGCTCCTTTTTACTTTTTTTCATTTTGGGGCATCAGGGAAGCTGAGGGTGCTGGTGGCTTTTGAGGGCAGGCACAGGCCACCCCTGAGTGCCACACTTCTGTCTGGATCCAGCAGGGCCAGGCAAGCACACACCTGCCACCCTGAGGAGACCTGCTCCAGGTCTGAATAGGAAGAATGGGCTCTGCTCCTGTTCCAGGAATCCCTCCACCTGTCTGTCCAGCAAAAATGGAGGAGCCAGGGAGGCCAATGGGGAGATGGGTTTGACAAAATGCAAGCAAGAAAATCCAAATTCTCACTTTCCTTAGGGTGAAGCCAGCAGGGGTGGATCAGAAAGGGCAGGCGGGGAAGGGATGGGTGCCCCACCCTAGCAAGGCATGGGCACTCATCAAGGATAGAGGAGAAGTGACAGAAAGCACCAGGATTGCTCATCCTGGTGGAGGGAGGGCAGCCCAGCTTCTGCAGGAGGAGGAGGGCACTTCCCAAGACCCTGGGGCCACTGGCTTCATGTACCCCTGTGGTTCAGGCTGAAGAACCCCTCCCTACTGCCATCCCCACTAATGGAGCAGGAAGAAGACAAGGCACCAAGTTTCACACTTGAGTTCTGTAAGTGAAGAGCTAATGTCTTCAAATATGATATGTCAATTTATTGATGTTTCTTTATTCTTTGTGCATGTTGGGTTTACCTCACCCAGGTTATCTGTATCTGTCATGAGGTAGGGATCTTGGATCAGTGTGAGGTAGGGAACTTCATTTTGTATGGTGTGAGGTAGGGATCTTGGATTTTGGATTTTGTATGGTGTGAGGTAGGGATCTTGGATTTTGGATTTTGTATGGTGTGAGGTAAGGATTTGGATTTTGTATATATGAGGTAGGGATCTTGGATTTTGTATGGCATGAGATAGTGATTTGGATTTTGTATATGTGAGGTAGGAATCTTGGGTCAATGGTAGGGAACTTGGAGGTTGTATATGTGGGATAGGGATCTTGGATCACTGTTTGGTAGGGAACTTGGAGGTTGAATATGTGGGGTAGGGATCTTGGATTTTGTATGTGATGTGAGTTAGGAATCTTGGTTCATATCAAGCAAGGGTTCCAGTGTCCATTGCTGGAAACCATCCTTTTGCTGAAATCAATTGACCTCACATGCATAGATCTATTTCAGATTGTCTATTTTGTTCTATTTATGCATTTGTCTCTTTTAGTGCAAATGTTGCACTCTCTTGGTTATTGTAACTTTACCCTAAATCCTGGAACCACCATGTGGGTGCTCAAGCTTTGCTCTTATGAATTCTTTTGTCTGTTTAGGATCCTCTATATTTCATTTTACATTCAGGTTAACATCTACAAAAAAAGAGTTGGGACTGAGATCAATGTGAAGAAAAATCACTGTCTTAACAAAATTGAATTGGCTGGTGCATGGACACAGGTAAATTGGCTCCCATGTGCCTCTGTTTTGATATCCCTAAGCACTGTTTTAGTTTTTACTTTGTAGGTCTTACTCACCTTTTGTTAAGTTTATCTCTTATGTATTTAATGCTTTTAATGCTCTCATAAATGGTATTTTCAAAATTAAAATCTCCACTTACTCATAGCTTGCACATGGAACTGATCTTTCCATATGTAGCCCTCGAGTCCCGCACCATGCCAACGTTGCTCATGACTTCTGGTTGCTTCTTGAAGAGTTCGTATGTTTTCTACACAGGTGATGGTGCCATCCTGACCATGTGGACACTTCCAGGCTGCCTGGGGCGCTGCTCCCACACATGTGGGCTGCACACTTGAAGCTGCTGTGCAGGTGGAAACCTTTGGTGCCATCTTGAGCACAAGTGCTGACCACAGGCTCCTGATTTTAGGAGGGGAGCACTTAGTGTTCCCTGTGGCTTTTTGTTGTGACTGTTCTGCTGTGTTTCGTAGTACTCTTTATCAGGTTGGGAGGTTTCCTGTTATTACCAGTTTTCTGAGAAATTTTTGTCACTGATGAATGTTGGATTTGGGGTAGATATTTTTCTGTGTCTATTATGAGGATCACATGAAATTTTGTGCGCATTTATTTATAAGGTGGATTGCGCTGTTTAATTGTAGACCGGTTTTGCATTCTGGTGTAAACCTCATCTTGTTATAACGTATTACCAGTGAGGCTGCTGCGTCTGGTTTGCTAGAGCTTGTTAGGGTTGTTGCATCCGTATTTTGAGGGATATTGGTTTACATTCTCTTGTGATGTTATTTTGCCTGGTTTGATATCAGCGTCATGCTGGCTGCAGTGTGTCGGGGAACGTTCCTGCTCTTCCTTTTTCTGGAAGGGTTTATGGAGTTGGCACTGCTTCTTCCTTTGGTGTGTGGAGACCCACCAGCAGTCACTCCGTATGCAGATGTTCACCTACGGTCTCATCTGCCGTGGCAGCTGAGGAGCTCTCAGTGTCTCAGGGAGATCCAAGGGCTGTTCCTTCAAACAATAGCGTTCTTTTTAGCGAAGGCCATAGCATTAACATGTGTTGCACTATTGTGCCTTACGTGTCTGTGCATTGCGTAGTGAATCCTTGGTCCTGATACTGCACATCTGTGCTGCTATTCTCTATCCTGATCAGTACAGCTTCAGCTCTATCAGTTTTACTGAAATGCTCAGAGAACCAGCTTTTGTTCCCAAATCAGGTCAGCTTTGATTCTCTGTTCATTTTCTGGCTCCTACATCATCAACTGCTGCTCTTATCCTTAGATTTTACTTTTCTTTGAGGTTTAGTTTTCTGCTTTTCTGACTTTTGAAGGAAGGAGATGAGGTTATTACTTGAGACATTTCCTCTTCTATAATCCAGATATTTGATCACTGCCACTCATAAGTTTCCCTCTTGGCCCTGCTTAGGTTGCCGTCCACAGATGCTGGCGAATGTTTGTAAAATCTTGACTTGGGTTGATTCTTCGGAAGCACTTCTTTGAAGTATTTTATTTAGCTGAAACATATGTAAGGATTGTCAGATTTTTTTTTTTTTCTGCTGCCGCCTTTGAATTTCTTCTGCTGCGGTCAGAGAGCACATTCTGTTTGGTGAATTCCGTCCACAATGTGGCAGGTCCTAGTGCTGCACATCGGATCTGGAGAGTCCTTCAAAGGTCCAGATGTTGGAATTTGGTCCCCAGCTATGGCACATTGGCACAGGTAGAAACTTTAGGGGCAGGGCCCACTGGGAGGAAACCAAGTCATCACGCAAATGCCCTGTCCGTCTCTCTCTCTGCCTCTCAGCCTCCACCCCTTGCTTCTGCCTCCATGTGCTGACTCACCACAGACCCAGAATAAATAAGCCAAGTGAGCATGGATTGAAACCTCCAAAAGCATGAGCCAAAGTAAACCTTCTGTCTTTATAAATTAACTTATCTCAGCTATTTGTAACAGTGCTGCAAAGCTGAATAACCCTTAGCAATTATCTTGTGTGTTCTTGAAACAAACGGCTCTTCTGTCCTTGAAAGTGATGCTATTCGTGATGTTCTAGAAGCACAACATATGCATAGTGTTCTGCATGTGTGATTTAGGTCAGACTAGCTCCTAGGGCTTTTGAGCCTTCTGCATTCCTCCCAATTTTCCGTCTACTTGCTCTGTAAATTATTGATGGAAAGCTGTTGACATTTTTAACATAATTGTATATTTTCCTACAATCAGAAAGACTTTGGTTTTAGCAGTTTGTGATTCATGTACTTTAAAGCTCCGTTACTTATTGCATAAATATTTAGGACTTTCGTGGCTTCTGGGTAGACTGACTGCTTTATTATCATGAAGTGATTCTCTTTGTCTCTGATAGTATTCATTCCTAGCTGTAAAGTTTACTTGTGACGCTAATGTCACTTGTTAATTTTCTTTGAATGGTGTTGACATTCTGCATTTCTCCGTTCTTTATGAAGTGAGTTTCTGAGGCAGAATACCGGGGTCCTAATCTCCAGTCTGCTTCTGAACATGGCTATTTAGCCGTTTGTACGTCAGCCATGGTTGCGGCGGTCGTAAGCTGGTGCTCTTGCCGCACATTCTGCAGCGGTTGCCTTGCGTAACAACCTGAAGATGGAGCTGGCCGGGGCCTTCCTGGCATCTTCCCTGTGCTCCGGGAACCTGCTGAGGACAGCGCCGGCTCCGCCCCTCTTGATTTCTGTGCTGCTCCTCTCATAGTTTCCAGACGTGGAATGCACTTATTATTTTCTTCAGTTGATTACTTTTTAGATATTTTTAATAGAAAAACTTTGGCGACACATGCCAATTCTTTCAACTTTCACAGTCCTCTTCATTCATTCATTTTGTTCTACATGTCTGCTGGGTGTCCTTGTCCCCGTCAAAAGACCTTTCATACTTCCTGCGGTGCAGCTCTTCAGGCCTTTCTAAGAACTGTTTCTGTTAGTGCATCGGAGTTACACGTGATGGTGGGTTCACTGACCTGATCACGCTTGTGTGGCGTGTAATTTGCTCTCTTTGAAGTTTCCTCGTCCCACCCTGCTCACTCCCATGTTCCACTCCCTCTACCCTCCTCATCCTCCTTCTATCTATTTATTATGTCTTAGTTGGTGCTTTACAGATGTGCACAGAGGTAGGATTCGCTGGGTGTATTCCTATATGTACACAGCATTATTTGGTCCATTTCATTCCACAGTCCCTCCCGTCTCCTGTCGCTCCCCTCTCCTACTCCATCCCTTCTCTCTTCTACTGACCTTCCTCCTATTTTCATGGAATTTGCCCCATTTCACCCTAATTTCCCCTAACTTCTCTATATGAGAGGAAGCATTTGACCCCTGACTTTCTGAGTCTGCCTTATTTCACCTGGTGCAGGGTTCTTCAGCTCCATCCATTTACCACCAAATGCCACGATGTCCTTCCTCTTCCTGGCTGAGTAGAAGTCCTCTGTGCACACACATTCTCCCCTCGGTGGGTGACAGGCACCAGGGCTGCTTCCATAACACGGTATTGAGGATTGCGCCGCTGTAGGCCCTGATGGCAGACTCAGCTTTGAATGGCAGAAGCAACAGCACGCAGGCCCACCCCCGCCTGTGCCTTGGTTTTTTAAAGCAACGCTTGCTGGGTGCAGTGTTCTCCTTTGTGTTTTACTTGGGGACTTTGTTGCTCCACTATTTTCTGGCGTTAGTTGTTTCCGTAAGAACCGCATGTCTGCTCCACCCTTCACCCCTGCTTCGTCTCTGGCTAACGTGCGACTGTCTTCTTCATCACAGGCTTAATGCAGTTTGATCGTAACACATCGTGTACGGATGGTCTTTCTTTCTCTTTTGGGTGGGAATCTGCTGAGCTTTGGGGCCTGGGCTGCTGTTTCCATGAAGTCTAGAAGCCTGCAGGTGACCTCTTCACACGCCTTTTCTCTGCCCGCCCCAGAGGGCACCTGTGCTGGATGGCGCGAGTCCCTCCACAGTCCCTGCTGCTCCCACTTCCCTTTCTGTGTGGCTCTGGAAAGGCTGTGCCGCCTCCTCAGCTGGTCACTCTTGCTGCGGTGTCCACATGGCTTCCATTCTGGGCAGTGCTTTTCATCTTGGATCCTCTGTGATAGCTAGAAGTTTGATGGAAGTGTGTTTTCTACCTCCCTCCGTGTTCTTGCGTGTGGAACACCGTCGTGACTGCTGCGCAGATGTGCGTGACCGTTAAGGCTCTCCTCTGTGTCTTTGCTCTCATGATGTGCTGTACCTTCTTTTCCTGTGCCTGGCAGATTTGGTTGGATGCTAGAGTTTTCAGCCTTTGCCTCCTTGGGTGATGGGTACTTTGTACCCTTGTGCAAAGCCCAAGATGCTTTCCTGAGTTGCAGTGAAGTCCGTGAAGCTTGGGCTCTTCCCAGCCTTGCCCTGGGCTTCCTCGTCTGGTGCTGGGCCGTGCGTTCAGCTGGGCTGGTTTTGCCCCTGTTAGAGTCCCTACCCAGGGTTCCACTACTGCACAAGTCATGCCTCTGGCTGATGGGAGCACAGGTGATTGCTGGCCCCGCATGTGCTCTGGGGCTCACATGCACACAGGGGCCGTGCTTGGCTTTGTGGGGCCAGGCAGGGTCCTGTGTGGACCTTGGCAGTGGCTACTATAGACAGTCCCTCTCGGGAAGTCTGACCTGCAGGCTCCAGCTGCCTTGATTCCCCAAACTCCCAATGGTGTCATCTGAACTCAGGGATGTGCTGGTAGATCACAGCATGCACTGGGTGTAAATGAACAAGAAAGGTAAGCTCACTGCGTATTATATCCTATGTCAATAAGTGGTGTCGAAGAAAACCATCTGGGACGGGCGGTTGGTGTGTGTCTAAACCTGGCCACTTAGGCATGTCAGGCAAAGTGCAGAGGGCTGCAGACAGCTGGGTTGAGAGGGCTCTGGACAGAAGAGGCAGCATGAGAACCATTTCCCGATAGTCTAGACTCCTGAGAAGCATGTTGGAGACAGCATGGGCTGAGCAAGCCACAGCGTGGGCAGGGGATCCAGGTGCCTGGGCTATACGCATAGCCTGCGTTGCTGGAAGTAGCTTCCCATGGGCTGAGAAGCCACAGCACAGGCAGGGGAGCCGGGTGCTTGGGATGCTTACATAGCTTGCATGGCTGGAAGTGTCTTCCCACTCTGCTTCTGTGGGGTCCAGTTCTAAAGAGACTCAGGAGCTGGCTGTGATGGCTCTTGCACCTGACTGCAGAGGCTGCAGGGTGCAGGAATGGCAAGAGGAGCTTGACGGTCACCCTGACAGCAGTACTTCGACAGGGAAGCCACCAGCTCTGTCTCACGCCCTGGTGCCCCATTGTCCCTTGTCTGGTTTAAGCTAAGTGAGCCATGGGGGTGAGGAGGGTGGTAAGTGTGCCACTGGCTGTGGACCTGAATCACAACTGCAGCAACGTCAGAGATTTCTGTGGTTGGAGCTCTGTTTGTTCAATGACTTGGAGCTCAGTGGACGGAAGCAGATTCTGGAGTGCGCAGGAGCCCCTACCATCGCCACCACTTCCACATCACCATCGTCACCAACAGCAGAAGACCATTCTCACCACCATAGCCATCAAACTCTCTCACCCCTACTGCCTCCACCATTATCATGACGTCTCATGTCACCACCACTGTCACCACCGTCAAGATGATCGCTTTGACCAACACTGTCACCATCCCCACCACCATGAACAACCTGACTTCCACTACCATCATTCACCTCCACTACTGTCACTGTTTCCACTGTCACCACCACCCTGACCAATCTAACTTCGACCATCATCACATCACCTCCACTACTGTCACCATTGTCACCATCCCCACAACCCTGACTAACCTAACTTCCACCATCATCACCGTCACCTCCACTGCTGTCCCATGTCCACTGTCACCACCACCATGACCAACCTAACTTCCACCATCATCACTCACCTCCTCTACTGTCACCACTGTCACCATGTCCACTGTCACCACCACCATGAGCAAGCTAACTTCCACCATCATCACTCACCTCCTCTACTGTCACCACTGTCACCATGTCCACTGTCACCACCACCATGAGCAAGCTAACTTCCACCATCATCACGTCACTTCCACTACTGTCACCATTGTCATGACTGTAATTGTGACCACCATCACAATCGTCACCACAAGGACCTCCATTATCCTCCTTATTGCCATCACCATGGCTGCCATCATACTTGTCCATACTCACCTGACCATCGTCTCACCAGTACTGCCACTGTCTTTCTCATCAAAGTCACCAACCACTGTGACCATCCTCACTCTCTCCACCACCTCCACAGCCCCATGGCTGTTGACAAGGCCCCCCTCACAGGGAAGCTCAGCACCTCAGTTTCCACCTGGGGCTTCCAGCTGGGGGAGAAACTGAGGACTCTGTGAGCTCCCCTCGTCCCTGCATTGCAAGCTGTGGACCAAGCCTCAATTCCAGACTCTGGGAAATGAGCTCTTTCTTCAGACAGCCCTGGCTCACACAGCCCCCTGTGGGTCCAGGTCCACCAGTGCCCGGTGGGTTTCACTTTCAATCATAACAAGGTGGTGAGGGGAACAAGAATGGTCAAGGTGGATGCTTGGAGCCGGAGCCTCTGGTGTGGCCACAGTGATGTCTCCACGGAGCACGACTCTCCAGTTCTGAGCTGTGGCCGCGCCTGCCAGATGTGGGCATATTTCAATATTACAGTTCTCTACTTCCATCTTCTTTGACAGGGTTTTGTCACCACTTTGAAAATTGGGGGAAAATGTCTCCTGCATTTCTGCATCTTGCAAGGAAAAGTTGAAACCTTCCTGCAACTTCCTGTTGCCTTGTGACAACTTCCAAGCTGTGTTCCAATGGCTTCCTCTGCTCAGTGAGATCTGCTTAGCGAGCTCATAAATAAGCTCAGATTATCATCTCAATCATCGTGTCTGTGAGACAGATGTTAGAATGTTCAGGCTTCGTCAGAGCCGGTCTGTTCTCCAGTACAATTTCTACAGCTCAGTCCTTACAGTACAGGAACTAGTCTAGCTATTGCTTTGCTCTTGAATCTTGAAATAAAATCGTTAGAGCTCAGAGGTTTCAGCCCAGCCCACCAGGCTGCACTAATTCTGAGGATTTCTTTCATAACACCGGAAGCACTGGACTTTGAGTTTCTGTCCTGTTATGTTCAGGGCTAGGGATGGAACCCATAGCATTTCACTCTCTTTTGTACAGTAATGAAATGCTGCATTCTTCTTCTTCTTTTTTTTTTTTAAGAGAGAGAGGGACTCACACAGAGAAAGAATCAATTTTATTTAGTTTTTCATGTGGCTTTCGTCACTGTGTAGGTGATACTAGGGTACCAACTTGTGTCCCTGTGCATGTGAGGGAAGTGCAGAAACCACTGAGCCACCGCTCCAGCCCAAACACTGCCTTCTTAAAGCCTGAGTTTTCTCCACCTTATTCTGATTTTTAATCCAACATGAGAGTGGAAATTCAAGGAATGACTTTAAGTTATCTGCCTCCCAGAGCCAGGTCCAGCCTTGTGCACGGGAGGATCTCAGACATGAAGATGTGGCAGACCCCAGACTGCAGGTCAGGAAGGTGTGGGTTAGGATAGGTGTGTCCTGGCCCATTCCAGTGTCCTTAGCCCTATGCGTGGTGTGGTTTCCTCACTGATTCCAGGCTTTCCTGGCACCGTCTTAAGAACAGACTCTATTATCAGGGTGTCCTAAGCAATTGATTTTCCCCTGCTCCTGTGGGCCACCTGCAGCTCGCCCAGCCCCGTATGCCTCCTGCCAGGCTCTGGCTACTGAGGGACCCTGCCACGGTGGACTTCCGAGCAGAGTGAAGGGAGCAGTGGGGGACGCAGCCAGCAAGTGGCCCTGGGTGGCATTGCCCCTGCTCAGATGTCTGCACTTGGAGCCCTGCCTCCCATCTGCCCTCTGCCTTGACGTCACTGGCCCTGTCCAGGAGTTTCGTTTGGGGAAAAGTGTTTCTGTGACTAGTTACTAGCACTCGGCTTAGGATCCTGTGATTGTCTGGCTGCTGGTTGAAAGGAGTTGAGGTGGGGCTTTGGTTCAAACATGTTTGCTTTTCCAAAGCCCAGGGGTGCCCAACCCACTGTACGCAAAAGAAAACGGATCTGGAAGTGCTGTAATTAACGTGAGCAATAGGACACTTGACAGAGTGACAGGTCTTGCTAGGGATCAGTCTTAAGCTTTGCTGCCCCCCAGGCAGGGTCGTCAGGGGAGGTTGGTTGGAGGGGAAGGTATTGGGATGCTGGGGAGTCTGTGGCCAGTGCTGCTTGGGGTTCTGAGCCTGGGGTGCCTACAGGGTGGCCAGAGGCTTGCCTGCCCACTGTGGTCAGTACCCCCTCACCACCGTGCCAGGGCCTCTGACCCATGAACTTGCTGGTTCCATGGAGAACCTCTCTGGAGAGGTCACGGCATCTGTTTTGGTGGGAGGTTGCATCTAGGGGAAGAATACCTGCACACAGTACTGGCTGCCCATTCCTTTCTGGACTGGAGACAGGTTCCTCCTGATCCTCCTGAAACCTTGGCAGCCTGTAACTCCCAGCAAAATCAAATCCACAGGAAAAGGGAAACCGTAGTGCCTTTGGCCTCCACTCAGGGGCCTCCAGGCTCTTTTAGGTGTCCCTGCTGTCACTGCAATGTGGAGGAGGGCCTCTCCACCCAGGGACTGCTCTCTTCCAGGGCTGCTATAGGGCTGCCTCCACCTGGTGTCCATCTTACGAGCTGGGCTGAAGGCCAGCCCAGCCCCTGTGCTCGGAGCCTGCTGGGAAGCCCATACACCAACTGCCATGGAGATGCCTGGCTTGGGCCTGACATAGGCTTCATGGTCCCTGTGGACTGGGAGCACCTGCCTTTTCAGCCCAAGCTTGCATGGCCAGGATGACAGGGTGGGTACTGCTCAGACTGTTCCTGCTTCCCGTCTCCATCTGCCTGCAGGGCAGGGGCTCTGGTGCTGGGTGTTTAGGATTCCCACGGTGGTCTACACACATCCACCTTGACATCATAATGACCGGTGAGGTGGCAGGGCAAGGGCTACGTCTTAGAAGATGGCATTGCAGGAAACCGCTGGACCACGGCCTCCTTGTAGGGTAGTGAGGCAGGCAGAGCTCAAGTCCCATGCACCCAGACCCCAGGGCCCTGTGCTGCAAGTGGCTCCAGCCCAACAACAGCCACCGAGGAAACCTGGGGCCAGGAGGTTGTGACTCCCGGCACTCTGCCATCAGGGAGCTGCTGCAGGAGCGATCGGAGCCAGAGCAAGCCCGTGCTCTGTCCTGGGCTCTAAGGTTAGGCGAGAGCCGCGCACCTGGCAGCCCCTTTCATGTTTCCTTCTCTCTGCAGGGAAAGGGCCACGCTTTCCCATGGTGACAGACAGGCCCTGTCAATTAAGGCTCACTTTCAATTTCCCTGTTTATAATCTCGTGGCTACTAAACATCAATAATCCCTGCCCTCCTCCCTGTCACGGGAAGATTGATGGTGCCCGTCATCTCTCCTATGAAGACATTTAAATGAGAATCGCACTCTCTCTGCCTCCCATTTTCCTGCTGAGCAGGGAAGCCACCCTATTAAATCAAATTATATGTGACTTTTAAAACTTCCCTCTACAGCATTCAATTGGAAATCTGAATCCTATCATAATACATCGTCTTTTTTATGAGTAAATTGACGTGACTTGGCCTCCCGGGGGTTTCTAACCCTGCTTCCTGTGCTGAGGGACAGAAGGCCCAGGAGTGTGGTGGGCCTGGCAGGAGGGACCTGAGTGCTCAGACGCTGGGGCCTGCCTCCCCGCTGCCCAGGAGAGGGCTCTGCAGACAGCTGGAAGCCCCCTTGGGGACAGAATATTGTGCACGCTCTGTAGTCATTCTGGAAAGGAGGCCGCTTCTCCTGGTACAGGACAGGACAGAGGGTGCCTCCCAGGGCATGGTGTGATGTCATGGCACAGAAGGAAGCAGCTCACGACCTCTCAAGGACCGGGTGAGACTGGATGGCGGAATCTGGGGTGCTAGATTCAGGTGCCCCGAAGCTGCATGGATGGCTATGTTCAGTGCCAGGAGTCTGCAGGGCCTCTGCAGTGCGTCCCCTCAGGTTGCCAGCTGCCCACTGCACTTGGCAGATCCAGTGGGCAGGGCTAAGCCTCAAGCTGGCAAAGCAGTATTTACAAATGAACAAGACACTGGTGGAGGCACTGTGGTAACAGGAATGTGCATCTCACTTCAGGATTCGGAAAAAACTTTGGGTCCCTGCATTGGGACTCAGTCTCGAGGGAGGCTTGGGGGCTGCAAGTTCCACGCAGCCAGGGGTGCGCCAGTCAGCGTCAGGGCTGTGATGACCTCCTTGAGGATTTGAGGCTAACCTGAGGACCAGGGAGTGTGTCTGGCACAGTCACGATTTGGGGTCATGCACAAAATGTGCTCACTTGAAGCTATTGACAAAGAGACCTGCTGGGACATCTGCTGTGCCCCGCGGGGTGTGGCTGCCAGTCCCTGCTGGTGTTGCTCCTTCCGAGGTGTGTCCTGGGAGAGCCTGGAGAGCTTGCCCAGCCACCTGCATGCTTGTTCTGTGGATGTGGCCTAAGGAGGCTGGCACCCCCCCCCCCCCAGGTCCCATGGCCTCCTGACAACCTGCTCAGCAGCTCTCCACTGTCAGAGACCTGGAAAAGAAAGCAGCACTGGGAGCTGAGCAGAGTCTGTCCCTATTCTGCCCTGACTGGCAGAGGCTGGAGAAAGTCCAGAGCCTCCCCAGGGCTGCACCCTGTACCCCAAACAGAGAGGAACGGGGCACCCACACAGCAGGGCAGAGTGAGCTCAGGCTAGGCTGACCGCACTGTACCCAAACCTGGCCTCTGTTGTCAAAGGTGGATTTAGCCGTCTCAGAGCCCCCGCCAGGTGCTCTCTCCTGGTGCCGCCTCCAGTCTCCTACCAGGCACAGGGTCTGGGTGTAGGGATCCTACTGTGTGGGTGGACCTGGAGCCTAGGGAGTCCTGCTGCTTCTCTCTCTCACCTGTCCCCTGAGCCACTCTCCACCCCGTCATTTCTCGCTGCCCCTGGTCCCCCCACCTCCCGATCTCAGGAATCTGTCCATGCTGGAAGAACCCCCTCCTCCTCACTTTTTATATTCAGATCCATAAACACTCCACCAGGCTGATTTCTGTAAATTGCATTTTTGATTTGAAATAATGAATGAGGATGTCTTGACATTTATAATGAACTTGGGTTACTTTAGTGCATTTCCAAGGTGCTTCCAGAACGTCTGTTTGGGTGACTCATTTGTCAGATAATCCACCAGTAATGACCCCATTGTCGTGTGATCGATGACATTTCATCATTAGCAAGATCAGCGTAATTCCATTATGAAAGAAGGATGCGACCCTCTTCCTAACGGAACTGATTTGCGGGGACAGACGCGCGAGCGCCGGGAGGCGGTGATGGATGTGCGTGCATTTCCAGGCTGGGTGCTGGACCGGCTTTGCGCTCTGTGGTAGCAAGCCTCCGGTGCCCGGCTTCCCTCTCTGCCCTGTGGACACAGCACTCGTTCCTTTCTTAGCTCCTTTCCTCCTGTCCATCCTGGGCGGCTGCTCGCTGACAGCTGGCTCTGACAGACGGCATCCTGGGCTTGTGTTCCCTCTGTTGGCCTTGCGTGCAGGAAGAGCAGGACATTCCTGTGCTGCGTGTTGGTGGGGTGCAGGAGGGGCTCAGTTGCCAAGCAGGGGACCCTGGGAATGTCAACACAGGTTGTCTGGTTCTGTGTGGCCTTGTAAAGACCAAGTTCAAACTTAGGAAGCCAAGAGTGTGGTAAGGTGCCTTCTAGTCATGTGGACATCCACATCCTCTTTGCTAAACTACCAGGACAGGTCAGTGGCAGAGGGACACCCTGCTCAGATAGATGTCTGTGTGTCCTTGTTGTGGATGGCATGTTCCCTTGGCATGGCGTGGCTTCTCCAGGGGTCCTCTTAGATCCCAGACTCTGCCTCTGTCTCCGTCTCTTCCCTTGGACTGAGTGGGAGGAGAGGGGCCTGTGAGCTGCTGAGTGTCTCAAATGCGCCTGGCAGTGACCCAGCAGATGCAGAGCAAGCATTGCAACACAAACTCAGCCAAGGCCAGATATGGTGACCCCTGAGATACCAGGACAGTTTGCGGGGGACACAGGGTGCCCAGGGCCTTTCCCCATGCAAACCTCCTGGCCAGCGTTCAAATACACAGGCTCCCACAGTTTTCTACCAAAGGACTTGTCCACCGTCCCAAGCTATTGTCACTTTGCATTATTTGGGGGCTAAAGCAGACTGAGGCTAACTTAGGCAGCTCCTCCCTGAGCTCCGTGCAGAGTCCGGCAGCGTTGCGCAGGGCTGTTGTGAAGCCCTCAGCCTCTGCCTGCCTCACCTCCATCCCAGCAGCTTCCTTTCTTCTCTTTGCTCCTCACAGAGGCCAAACATTTTAGTTAAGAGGTGTGGCTCAGGGTGCAAGGCCTCATGGTGAGTAGGACTGCAGGTCCCATGGAGGAGCCCCGCTTGCTGCTCCTTTGACACGCCTCGCTAACCCTAATAGCTCCCTATTACCAGCCACGGTTTAGCATCTGAGCCAGGGGCCAGGAGGACCGGGAGAGAAGAGTGTAAATTACACTGAGTATGGGGAACAAAGGTTTGATTTCTCCAGAGCACAACCCTTTGATAGGAAGACAGGGAGACAAATGTATCACTAATTTAATTAAATACGATGAGATTTCTGGGTCTGCAGATGCCGCTCAGACAGGATTAATCCAGAGCAGGTGACAGAAGCGAGTCCTTGCCCGGCAGGTCTGGTGGAGATCGGGCTCCTTGGGCAGGATGCTGCTTGGCTGGCAAGGCCTCCACCCCATCCCTCCTCATAGGGCACACTGGGCTCTGAATAGAATCTGTGCCCCGTTCTTCTATTCTAAGGGTGAAGGGCCAGACAAAGGCATGCTTGACCCTGGTGCTGGTCTCCTCCTCGTTCTCTGCTTACAGCCTCCACCTCGCCTGGTGGTTTGCAGAGCTGGGGCTGAGCTGGGCACCTGGAGCCACAGTAGGAAGGGATGTCTGCTCTGGGACAGCAGACAAGAGCAAGGGACGTGCCATGGCCCATGTCCGGGGCTGCTGTCACCTGCCTGTGACCACCTGTGACCCCACTGTAAAGCCCCAGCTCTGTTAGGAGAAGCCGTCTCTGACTCCCAGGGCCTCGTGGGACACTCACGTGGAAATGAGCCTCCATCAAACGCTTGAGAGCACTTGGAAAAGAAGCCAAAAGTTACTGCAGAGGATGGTGTGTGGCGTTCCGCAGGTGCTCACACACCCCTGTTCCACCACCCCACTCTAGAACAGGAGCAGAGTGCATGGGGCTTGTGAGCCTTGTCAGAAGCCATTCCTACAGCACACAGTGACGGCGTGGGCAAGTGCCTCTTGCTCCTGCTGGCCGGGCTGTCTGTCCATTCGTGTTGTCTGCAGATGACTCCCTGAGGGTAAGGAGCAAAGCAAGCAGGCAGGCAAGGTCCCTTCGGCTCCCGAGGCTGTAAGAGTCTGCAGCAGCTCTCCTGGGAAATGTCTCAAGTTTTACTGGATATTTATTAACAAGGACTTGGGGAGTGCCTAGGACTCAGAAAAGCATGGCCCTCATCTCCTGAAGCTCCATAAAGCAGAGGCGTTGCTGCGTTTCTCCTAGGACAGGCAGAGACACTAGGTGGGAGCGGTTGCCAGCCGCTACAGAAGCTCACCCTTACCACGTGCTTTTGAAGGAAGAACACTTTCTGGAACGCACCCAAGTTTCACCTAGAACTCAGACCTGGTTGCAGCAAATTCCCTGCTTGTTGGGGATCTGAGCCTCACACACGTCACTGTGGGAACAGGCAATTCTGATTGCCTCCCATGCTCACAAGGAAACGGTGGAAGGCTGGTTGTTCCTCACTGGAATATGATCGGCCCTTTGGGTGACAGCAGCAGACTGTCCAGGAAAACGCTCACAGCCCTGCCCATGGGGGCAGACGAGGACCTCCGGGCAGGAGGAGAAGACGAGGCTGAGATCTCTATCCTGCCAGCCATGGCACTCCTGGCCCTGGGCAGGCTGCTGGAGGAGCCACCCCTGCACAGACGGGAGCCTCAAGGTGGGGCCTGGGCTGGGCCTGTTCTTGAGGGAAATCAGACAGGGACAGAACGGCAGTAGAAGTTTCATTTCTTGGGTTTCACCACTGTGAAATGCAGAGTGTCTAACAGAGGTGCCAGCTCAGCACGTGTGGATCCAGGCCCAGCTTGGCTGGGTGGGTTCTGCCTTGTTCCACTTCCCAACATACTTCCACAGAAAGGGATCAGGAGAACTCTGGGTGCTGCCAGTCTAGAACTCTCAGCACTGCAGTAGTGACAGCTTTGCCTTCCAGAGCTCAGGGAGGAGCAGGACAGTGACACCTTGGTGTTGATGTGTGCATTTGAGCCAGGAAGACAGTAAATACTGGGCCTCTTGCCACTGGAGCTGGCAGCAGCAGGGATTGCAGCAGATTCACTGGAGAGGTGCCAGAGGAGTGTCATGGCCAGATCCTTGCAGGCCTCAGGTGTGCCAGAGAATAACAGCCCCAGCAGCCCCTTCTGGGCCAACTGGGTGGTCATCGGCCCATCCTAGTTTGAACGGAGTGACCTGGTGGTCATCAGTCCATCCTAGTTTGAATGGAGTGGTGGTGATAATGAGTGGGGTTGTGGGCCACTGGGGTCCTGCCTCTGCCCTATACCCCCTTGCCATCTCTCTCTTCCTGCCGACTGCCATGAGCAGAGCAGGGTCCATCTGCCCTGCCCCTCTGCCCCAAGGTGTCACCTTGCCTCACACCCAGAGCAACGAGTCGGGGACCATGGAACGAACCTCAGAAACCCTGAGCCAGAACAAGCTTTTCCTCCCTAAGTTGTTCTTGTCAGGTCTTCTAGTCCTAGGGACATCATACATGTGCTTGGAGATGCATCCCAGCAGGCATTCCACTTCTGATGTCTGTTCGCTCTGCCTCTGGGTTGGCAACGCTGGTAAGCAGAAAAGAGCCCTCACTACAGAGCCTGGCTTCCTCTCTGCTATGGGGGCAGAGTCCCTGGCCTCCTGACGCTGAGTCCCTCACACAGAGCCTGGCTTCCTCTCTGCTATGGGGGCAGAGTCCCTGGCCTCCTGACGCTGAGTCCCTCACACAGAGCCTGGCTTCCTCTCTGCTATGGGGGCAGAGTCCCTGGCCTCCTGACGCTGAGTCCCTCACTACAGAGCCTGGCTTCCTCTCTGCTATGGGGGCAGAGTCCCTGGCCTCCTGACGCTGAGTCCCTCACTACAGAGCCTGGCTTCCTCTCTGCTATGGGGGCAGAGTCCCTGGCCTCCTGATGCTGCGTCCCTCACTGGGCAGGAAGTGCTCAGAGGTGACTGCAGGCCACATTTCCACCCCCAGGGCCAGGCTTCCCAGGGACCAGGAGACCCTGAGTCCTAGGACAATGCTTCCTAATTTGCGATGGAGGTGTAGGGCTGTGGGACACAGCTCCAGACTCAGGCCCCAGGTCTCATGCACTCTCCTGAGTCATCCTTGATAACTCAGGACTTGCTCCTTTGTTTTCAGTAGCCTTAAGGTCACTTTCTCTGTTATGTTTGGACTATGAACGTGAGCAAGTCTGGAGAGTTCTCATTGGTTTTCAGCTGACTTTCCCCACTGCTCTGAAGCAGCCAGTGGTTTGACTCAGATTCGTGAAGGTGTGGAAGCACTATGCTTTCAGTACCAGCTGCTCTTTGAATTTTGATTTTCCATCCTTTCCTAGAAGAGTGCACCATTGTGCTGGTCAGGGGCAGCAAGATGCAGCGAGGCCAACCCATGGTCACGGGGAGGAAGAGGTGGCACCCTACCATCACCGGCACAGGGATGGAACCCAGGGCCAGGCACTTGCTGGACAATCACTCTACCACTGAGCTGCACCCCAGCCCTTTTCTTTTAGTTCGAGACAAGGTCTCGTAAGGCACCCAGGCTGGCCTGGGACTTGCCGTCCTCCTTCCTCAGCCTCCCAAGTTGCTGGGATCCTAGGCGTGGCCATTTTTGATCTAGGTTGTTGTACCTCATCCTGTCCACAAAATGCCCATGCCCACGGACTTGGAAAGTTTCCACTTAAGTGTGAAATAGGCATGGTGTTAGGTAAGTTTGCCCAGCTGCAGCTGATGGGCATGCTCCGAGCCCATCTTAGCTGACTTTGGTAGGTCCGGCCCTCAGTGCTTCAAGCAGTGACATTTCCATTATAATAGGGGTATGGGGACCAACCCCAGGGTAAGAGGAGGGCCATCTCTGTGTTTAAGGAATTAAGCCTCATTCTAATATTAATCAGAAAGGCCAACACTGCATTAAACTGGCCTTTCATTTCGATACATCTGTGAAAACCCACCTCTGTCAGCAAAACCTTTGAAATAGAAAATATGCTAATATACATTCCATGAGTTTATTTTCAATTGTTTCAAAGGTCTATGGGATATCAGTTAATGGAGAGAAATGAGATTGGACATGCGTGCTGCTTTAGAGGATAAGTGATATCCTAAAGCACAGAATGACGGAACGTAGCCGCGCCAGAGTTTGTCATGGCTGGGAGAGAATCTAGACTTTGGCACAATCCCCTTTGAAGTTATTATACATTGAAGTCTTATTTAGTGTGATTTTATACTCAAAGTCATCAAGGACAGTATATTAAATATTTGAGCCCGTCTATAGTTTGAAATTATTGAAACATCCCTTTTCTTTAGCGGTCATGAAAAATTGAGCATTGGCTAAACTGCCCTGGAGAGACGGAGCGAGCAGGGAAGATGGGCTGTGAGGTAGATGTGGCTTGAGCAGAAGCTCAGAAAGTGCTGAGAGCCGTTAGCACTGAAGAAAGTGATTAATTATGAATGCACCATAGAGAATCTATTATAGGGAGCCCCACAAAATATAAAGGGAGAAATTTAGGTCCTTAAAAACACGCTGTGTCAATGCTGCAGGGTGAGAACGAATAGGAGGATTCTTATTAAACTAATATACCACTTGATTAAAGAGTGAGCTGTGTAAGCCTTCACAAGATAGGAGTGACGGAGTCAGTAAAGTACTCCCGGATTAGCTGAGTTTGTATTCTTTTTTCAAAGCCATTCAACAGGAAAAAGACCAAAGGAAAATGTCAGTGTGTTTAGGAACTGCTCAGCTGTCCCTGTGGGGCTGTCCCTGGGCTGGTCTCCTTGGCCACAGGCCCTGGGCGATAGGATTCCAAGGGGGTCCCTGAAGCACCTACTGTCCCTAAAGTCTCTCAAAAACCAGCTCTGGAGCATTGTGAGGTCAGCAAGGATGCCCTGCTGGCATGTGCTGCCAGAGGGGAAGTCATTAGACACGGAAGTGACACTAGGAAGCAGTAAGGAAGAAGGAGCAGAGGGGTCTCACTGAGCGTAGGCACACTAGCGATTGGACTCCAGCGCAGACGGCGGCTGGGTCGAGGGCACAGGCACATGGCTGTGGCGCCAGTAGGACTGTGGTTCTCAGTGTGGAGCTGCTTTGTTCTGAAGCCAGGCATGCTCGGGACTTCCTCATTCTGCACAGATATGGAGGATTGTGGACTGTATCACTTCACATTTCGTCTGGATGCAAATTAGGATCCAAGGCCATGAACAGACACATACATTGAATTAAAAGATAGCAAAGACGTCCAAAAACAAAGGGAGCAGAAAGCAGATTGGGTGGGCATGGGTGGATCTGAGTGAGCTTCCACAACCAAACCCAGAGGACAATGAGGCCCCTCCCCAGGTCCCCAGGGCACTTCCCAGGGCACTGGGGCCAAAATGCCCATCAGCTCTGTGGGCTGCAGAAGGAGCACTCGCTACCCCAGGCACTTTGTGAGCAGGAGCCATGCAGGGCTATGGGTGCAAGAGGAAAAAGCCAGACAGGGCAAGCCCAGCCCCACTGTGCCACCAGCTTCTCTGCGCAAGACCCAGGCCACGGTGGGCACATGGGTGTGACTGTCATACTCCTTCTGAGGGAATGAAGCAGCCAGGGCCAGCAGGTGGTGGTTGGGCTGGCAGTCTTGGTGAGATCATCAGGAGAGGATGCTGGACAGACACAACTCAGAGAGAAGCCCCTCCAGGGACTGGACAGCAGGTGTGAAGGCCAGAGGGGACAGAGAGGAGCCAGTGCACGGCCAACTGGAAAGGGCGCGGAAGACCCTGGATGGTGGTGCTGCGGTGTGGGGCAGGGCTGCAGTTGGGGTTGGGGTCAGAGTTAAGGTGGGATTGGGATGGGATTAGGGTTGGGGATGGGATTAGGGTTGCTGTTAGGGTTAGGGGTAGGTTTATGATTAGGTTTCTGTTGTGGTTTAGGTTTGGGGTTAGTGTGGATTTGGTGATGGTGTTAAGTTTGGGGTTAGGGTTGGAGTTGGGGTTGGGGCCATGATTGAATTTATGGTGGGTGTTATAGTTGGGATTGGTTTGGTATTGGGATTGGTGTGAGGGTTAGATTTTGGTGTATGATTGGGGTTTTGATTGGGATTGGGGTTAGGGTTAGGTTTATGGTTGAGGTTACATTGGGGTTTGGGTTGGTGTTAGCGTTAGGAGCAGGTTGATGATTGGGTTTATGATTAGGTTTTAGTTGTGGTTAGGTGTAGTGTTGGTGTTAGTGTGGGTTTGGTGTTGGTTTTAGGTTTGGTGTTGGGGTTGGAGTTGGCGTCGGGCTTAGGGCTGTAAAGCACAGGGAGCTGGGTGGGGTCTCATGCCTGATACCTGGGTGGGAGGAGGTGTCTTGATGTTGAGGACAGCGGAGTTAGAAGAGGAGTCTGGAGTTGGCTCCTTTTTGACGTCTTGAGTAGGGGGTCCTAGTTTTTGAGTCACTTTGGAGCAGCCTCAGTCAGCAGGCTGAAAAGTGAAGGGAGAGACCTGAAAGTTCTGCATCCTCCTGTGTCCCCACGAGGCCCACGGAAAGGGGCAGCCTCATCTGGTGCCATGGCCTTTGCTGAGCTGAGCGTCATCGCGCTCCTGACACCATGCAAGCTGCCTGGGGAAAACGGCCCACAGGGCTGGGCAGGACACCGAGGTGTGGCTAGAAACACAAAGTTCGGCCCCTACCGTTGGGTCTCATCAGTTCACGCAGCGTCCCCAAATCAGAGCCAGCGGCACAAGCGTGCGGTGCCAAGGCTGCTGCGCACTCATGCAGATGAAATGGGACTCTAACAATGTCTCCGGGTGAATGCGAGGGTGTCACATGATCGCGCTGTGTGACATCGCAAATCTCCATCCTGGCTTTGTCGGCCTCTATGCATGAATAATTTTCCCAGTGCTTGTTTTAGTGAAGCCAGAGAAAGAGCGCGTTGGGGGCGCGCCGTCTCCTGTTGTCGGCTATCAGCATTCTGTGGGTCTGAGCTGGCTTACAACGGTGTACAGCCCCCGGTGGCATGTGTTATAATATATGAGGCATTGTCCCCAAGAAGAACACACGAGAGAAAGAACATTGTTCTACGAGGGAGCAATTCATCGGGTTTTTCCCAGAGACTCTCGGGTCAAGTTTTTATAGGCTATTTGATTTTCAAATTCCTCTTTTGCCCTCTTTCCTCTCTGCGAGCAGAGTGTCCAAACTTGTCTACATTCACTTCCCATGTTTTGTGCATGGTAGATGTCCTTTAAAAAGAGTATCTCAAATAAGTCTTTATTCTTGTTTGGTTGGCTCTCATTCTGTGTTTTCATGAACTTTGGCCCCAGCCATGGCAACTGCAGGAAAATGCTAACAGTGATTGACAGGATTAGAAAAGCCGGGTCCCCATCCGCATTTCAAACACTTGGGGAACAATGGGGCTGGGTGCAAGTGAATTAATGAGGGACAGGGCTGTCAAAAGAGCACACATACTTTACATAAACCTGATTATCCTTGCATGGCAGAAATGCAAGAGAAATACAGGAGGGGGCCAAGCTCGGCTCTGTGTCCACCTCCAAAGGAGTCCTGGAAGGCCAGCCTTGCTGGGCTGGCCTGCGTCCCTCCCAGGCAGCATACATCAGCCACGGTATTTAACAAGTCTATTCAGGGACCCAAGGGCCCGAGCAGCACCCCTTTCTCAACCCCGCACCTCTGTGTTGTATTTTCTACCCTGGGAGCACGGCATTGTTTAACCCGGGTAAGAATACATCCCAACAATTAGACCTGAGGTGGCTGCCAGCACCCCGCCCTGCCCTGCCATAGCCACAGTTAGAAGCCCAGGCCAGCTGCTGCAGACCCGCATCCTGGAGGCTGGCCATGGGAGCTCTCATGGAGGGGGTCTCCCGAGCTGGGGAGCAAAGGATGCAGGAGTTCCCTGGGCAGTAGCCCCAGCACGTGAGGACGGTAGTGGTCTTCCCAGTGGCCAGTCTTTCCTGGGAAGACTTCGTGAGCAGGACTTGAAAAGTTCCCTTGAAAACCCTGCAGAGGGAAGGGCCGCTAAACAATCCTGTGCCATCACTTACGGGTCATGCCCATGCATTGGTCACCAGAGACTCAGCCTGGAGACCCCCAGCCTGGGATCCCACAGCTGTACTGGGCTCTGGGAACACTGCTGCGTGTTGCCAAGTGTGCCTGCCCCATGTTAGGTGCAGAGTCTCCCGAGGGAGGAACCCGTGAAATGCAACAGGTGGCAGGTGTGCTGCCAGCCCCGGACTCCAAGCATGCTGGCTTCAGGAGCTGCCAGCTGCACCCACAGCAAGGCCACGAGGGTGCACAGAGATCAAAGAGGCATGGACTTCATGCAAGATAGGACCAGGAGAGGCCCAGGAACTGATTGCTGTTCCTAACCCAGGGTGGATCCAGCACTGCCCACCCACCCATCTGCGGGTAGCATTTCCACTGCGAGTTCAAGGGTGCAAGGTGGGTCTGCGTTCACAAACCACCTTGGGGGCCAGTGTCCATATCTTATCCTAAACGCAGAGACTGAACACAGGCTGCAGGCCCACGCAGAGAGAAGCAAGAGCCGGTGTTGTGGGATGGCCTCCGTCCTCTGAGTGGTGTTGTCTGCTGGAGGGATGCGGGTGCCCAGGGCAGCATGCAGGACAGCTGCCAGCAGGCATGGCTCAGCTCCACACAGCACAGCTTTGGAGAAACATGGCTGCAGACTCACAAGCCAGGGTCAGGTGCAAGTGCTGAGCTGATTCTGCCCCAGACAGGGCTGGCACTGCCCCCAGCCCAGCCAGCAGATGTCTCTGTTGGACACGCCTCCTCTGGCCCCATGTCTCTACTGGTGGGCTGCATTCCCTGGTCAACAGGCTGCTGGACAGAGGTGGTCCCCCTGCGCCTGCTCACCTGGAAGTGAGGTGCAGCAGGCCAGAGGCGCTGCTAGGAGCCTTCTTCCCACGGCCAGGGGATCTGCGTGCTCTCTGTCTCAGAACGCTGTAGAGCTGCAGCGGGTGTCGAGGAAAGAGGTTAGCTGCACTTTATTGTCAGATTTTCACTGTGTGGGTAAAGGTCCATTCCACACAGCTCTGAAGATAGCCACACGAGTCATCTGTCAGCAGCTCGCTCTGCTTGGTAGTCCTGTGTGTTACAGGGTGTTTTAAGAAAGGTGTTCTTTCTCATGGTTTGACACTGTACAGTTGACTTAAACCTTCAGTTGAAATAGGATTGTGGTATTAAGTTCTACCTTAAAATCTCATACATTTGCAAAGTAGAGCACACCTTAGAATTTGCCTTCACACATTCATTTTCTTTCAGTGTGTACTTTCAGAAAAATAGTTTCATGTTTCCAGGCCTCAAGATATTGCTGTTAATTGCCAGTGCAGATCTGTGACTGAGGAGTGTGGCAGGCAGGCTTTCTTAGCCTGCAAGGCCATCTCCGTTTTTAGTTATTTACATTCTTCTAGGCAGCCGGGCACCCAGGAAAACATCCAGCCCAGAGCACAGCTCCAAAGCTCACGGCAGGTTCTCACAGGGACGGGAGAAGAGGGCCCTGGGAGCTCTGTGAGGCTGTCCACGGGAGCCAGGGTCTGTACCATGGTGGGCAGGCCCCAGGGGTTGGCTGGCCACCAATGGACTCCTGTTCTAAGAAAGGGCTCACATCCGCTCTTGTCGGAGGAGCTCTGTGGCTTCACAGTTGATGACGTGGAACTGAGTTGCGGATGATTTCTGGTGGCGACTGAGGTCGTAGGAGAGGAAATCTGTGTTCGGCTGTGGATCTCCGAGGCCTGTTCTCCTGGCTTGTGTGGCACGCTGGGGTTGCAGTGCTGTCTGTGGATAACAGGCTCCTCTGGGCCCACAGCAGGCCTGCTTGAGCTCCTTACCTCTCACTTTAAAATGATGATTTCAATGATCATAAAATCTTTTATATATATATTGTTTTTTAAGGAAAGAGAGGCAGAGAGAAAGGGAAAATCAATTCTATTTATTTTTCATCAGGCCTTTGTTTCTCTGATCCTTAGTTGTGCATGTGGTGCTGGGGTTCAAACCTGGTCCTTGTGCATGCCAGGCAAGTGCTCCAACCGCCGAGTCACCGCTCCAGCCCTCATAAAATCTTCTAAGACCTGGATACACACTTCTGAACTCCTGCGTAAGTGATCAGAGGTTCATTTCTCTTGCTGAGACCTGAGGCTGGCTGTGGTCTCCCTGTCCAGGCCTCCCTTGTCCCCTCCATGTGGCCCTGGGACCACCAGACCGCTACTGAGGTTGCTATAGCTGGGCCTCCTTGACCTTTGCTTCAGGAGCCCAGGAGGTGCCCAAGGGTGTGGGTGGAGAGGGCCGGTGCTTGTCTCTGGCTGCTTCCATGGGGCTGTCTGCTGGCTGCCCAATGCTGACTACTGTACTCCTGGCAGCAGCCCAGCACTCACACCCACTCCCTGCCCTGCTGAAGATGAGGAAGACAGGCAAGTGGGTGCTACTGGACACAAGTGTGAGCCTGATGGAAGGGCTCCTATAGGTCCTCCCGTGGGCTGGAGGCCTGGGGCTCGGGCCAGGCTCTGACACTGGTGCTCACAGTGTGGACTGTCAAGATTGGAGATCGTTCATGTGGAAGCCCAGCTCATCATGCAGGGGCACTTGGAGCAGAGGTCCTATTAAGTCCAAGCCCCACAGTGACATGCTGGTGTGGCCACCCTGTCCCCGTCTTTTCACCAGGGAGCTCTGCTGTCTGGTATGGCTGGGTGAGGTCTTGCTGGCTTAGTGATACCACCCCAGAGTCCCTAAGTGTGACTGCTTGCCTCCTCTGGGAGCTCCCACAATGTGGGGACAGGCAGCACAGGGAAGATCATCGGGCAACATGGGCAATGACTGCAGAGGAATGTCCCTCAGTTCCCAGGTGATGAATATCACACTTCCAGGATGAGAGAGGGTGAACGTGAGAGGGAGACAGCCTACGAGGCACAGGGGGCCAGTGGAATGTGTCCAGCCCACTGTTCCTCTCTGGGATGGAGGAGGCGGCCGCACCATCTGCTGTAGCCCAGCACAGGGGACTCCAGGACCCTTCCAGGAGGAGACTGGCCATGGCACCAGGACACCTCGTGCCCACTGGCTGCTCCAGTGGGGCCTGGGGGAGGCCAGCCGAGTGCTCTCGAGAGCAGGTGTGGCGATGTGCGTCAGGACAGTCTCCTGGCTGGCTGGGGAGCAGCCCCTGGTGTATAGCAGCAGTTCACCCCAGGCTACTCTGTGACGCAGTGTTGTTGGCCCACGAGGGTTGGCAGGTTATCTGCCCCAGACCGGGGCTGGAGCTCTCAGAGGTATGGACAGCTTCTCTTCTGCTTTAGACTCCGCCTGGGTGAGTCCTTTCCAAGGTTGCACCTCCATCCTGGAGTGCCACATGGAGGGAGGATTGGAACTTGAGATGCCAACCTCTGTAGCTCCGAAGCCTCTGATCAGTGCTGAACGAGAGAGAGGAGGCCCAGGCTGGGGACGTGGCTCAGAGGGAGAGCACGTGCCCTCCAGGAGGAGGCCCTGGGTTCAACCCCCAGCACCACAAATAGGCAGCCTCCTCCTTGCCGACCTACTAGCCTGACTGCCCCTGGGGACCAAGGACTGGGCAAACCGCTTTTCAACCTGGTTCTGGCAGAACCTTTATTGAACAATACATTCAGGCTGTTTGTCTTTGGGGTTTTTTGCGGTGCTGGGGGGACCCAGGTTTCATGGGTGCTTGGTGGGTAGTACTGATCTACCACCCTGTCCCAGTCCCAGATGTCATATTCATGAGTCATTGGAGACCTTTGATGAATACACTTCCCACCAGTGGGACTGGGCCAGGGCAGTTGAGTCAGTGCTACTTCCCTGGGTGGTGGAGTTTTGGGGTGACAATGCGTGCGGACCTCCTGCTGCGGGGCCCTGGGACGGGCGGGGTGGATGGTGATCAGAGGTAGCCCAGCCCAGTCCTTTATTTTGAAGGAGCATAAACGTTTTTTACATCCTCACTGACAGCTGCAGGAGGAGGGGGAGCCCTGACCTTGTGCCTGCTGCCAGGAGCAGGACACTTGCCCCTGGGAGCTCAGGACACTGCTGCCAAGGCCAGCTGCTGCCACCCTGGCATCTCCTCCAGGCCAGGTGGATAAATCTGCTCATCTGTGTCCTCACGGACTCTGGGCATTTTTAAACCAAGCATGTATTTAATTTCAGAGTCCCTCTTGCAGTATCTGAAAGCCCTTCGTCCTCGGCCCTTGCGGATGCTAGCCACAGTGACTCAGCGCTCTTGTTGGCCAGGACAGGGAAGGGTTAAGCACTGTGTGGCCTGCAATTTCTCAATCAGCCTCAGGAAGCCTCAGGTCAACTTTGCTCATAAAACTCTGCACAAATATTTCTTTTTCTATCAGAGGAATTCTAATTCTCCACGCGGACCAGGGCCACTCCGATTATTACACATTATTAAAAATTAATTTTAAAAAATGGCCTATTCTTGAGATGTGCTGTAGAGACGTGTGTCCAAGTTTGAAATTATAGCAGCAAACGACTGAGAGAATTTGAGCGTCGCTTGGGCACAATAAGCCCCAGAAAATTGTGATTTGCTCTGTGACCTCGGTCATCACCGATTTTGGTTATTCTCTTTGCCAGAGTGACTTCAAGTTATTACAACAGACCTTAAAATATAATACGACAACCGTTCCTCTTTCTCGGTGGTTTCTGGGTGCATCAAAGCATCCCTGGGTTTGCCACTCAGGACAAGCCTTGCGCTGGTCTGGATGATGCATTTGCTGAGGTCTCTGTGGATGCAATGCTGCGGAAAAGTTCCCATGGCCCTGCAGGTGCTGGTGTGACGGCTCCCATGGAGGATGGTGGGGGACACCGCCAGGGAGCACCCAGCACTGGGCCCTCATGGTGCCGAGCACAGTGAGGGCTGCTGAGCGCTGCAGAACGTTCTGGCAAGTGTCCACTGGTGCTGCACATCCTGAGGCCCCCCTCGCTGACTGGGGGATGATGTGGTCCTAGTCCAAGTCAGTAAGGCAAACTCAGCGCTGTGTGGACAGAAGCTGCCATTGCTTCCCCAGGTCTGCATTTGTTCTCCCATTTGCACCTTTGATCTACGGTGTCCCGTTTCCTTTTGGCCCAGAGCTGGGGTCTCTGAAGGCACCTTCTCAGCCTTCTGGAGGAGTCGTTGTGGAATATGGATGGTGTGATTCGGATGTGCTTCAGAGGACATAAGCATCCACTCACCATCTCAGATGGCCATGGCACACCCGGCACATTTTCAGAAGCCACAGCAACCCTCCCTGGAGTCTGGGTGTCCTCAGACCTACAGGCACAGAGTGCTGTCACGACTTCCATGGGTGAGGCCCTGGGACTTCTCCTGGACGCTCTCCTGCCAGCCAGATGCACGGACAACTGTGAAGGAGACAACTGGCACTGTAGCCTGTGGGTGCCACACCTGGGGCCCACCTGGGGGTGTCCTGGCACCCACATGGCGACACACCTGGCTAAGACTTTGCCAGCTGCATTTGCACCCTGGGCCCTTGGAGTCTTGATGAGACTCTGCATTTGTTCTCCAGGGCCACCAAAACAAGGGACCACAGACTGCAGTTCAAGCAGCGGGAAAGCACTGTCTCACAGTCCTGGGTCTGGAATTCTGAGATCCAGCTGTGGTGGGGCTGGTTCTTCCAGAGGCCTGTCTCCCTAGCTTGTGGACACTGTCACATCCTCACATCCTTTGGTGTTGTTTTAGTTACTGTTGTTGCTGCTGCAGCTGAATGACCTAACAAGAACAATCCTCACATTCCAAGCAAGGAATTCAGAGGGATGCATTTCAGCCCCCCACACCAAGGCAGAGAAGATGTGGTGACACCCTGGGCCACGAGTGGCCTCCACAAGAATCACCAGTTGATGGACACCCCAATACCTCCTACCCTGCCTCGGTTGGGCCACTATAGCAAGTAACTGTAGACTGGCGGCTTGCTACCACAGATGTGTTGCTCTTGGAGATAGAAGCTGAAGACCAAGGGCAAGGGAGGCCAGGACTGGTTCCTTCTGAGACAATCTGCATCTTCCCTTTCTGTCTTGCTGTGGGCTTTTGTCTGTTCAAGTCTGTGTCCCACCTCCTGATGTTTGTAAACACCAACCCTACTCAGTTGGGCCCACATGAATGACCTAATGACCTGACGCAACCCTAATCACATTCTTAGGATCTGGGATGAGGGTGTCAGCACACACACTGTGAAGGGACAGCCCGGGCCCATGTGCCCTGGAACTCTCCTTCCAGGCCTCCTGACTGGATGAATTTCAGGCTTCTGGGGTAGCTGCTGCCCTTCCTGTGGCAAGTCATCTCCAAAGCCAAAGAGACCAGTTTAGCTGTGTTGTCATTTGAGGTTAAACACAGGTGATGGGAGAAAGGACAGGAGGATGGCAGCAGGTGGTGGAGTGGGAAGGAAGGAAGGATGGGGAGGATTGCCTCTGGGGATTTTTAAAGTGGTGTTTGTTCTGTGTGTGTTTCATGAGGAAATGCAAGGACTTCGGGTGGAAAACGGGTGATGGAATACACTGGGAAATTTTTCTTTCAAACCTGAGCTCCGGATATGTGATTACCATCATTCCAAGGATCAAATCACCCATTCATTCCCTGTCCATCCATCCATTCATCCATCCACTCATCTATGTAGTCATCTATTCATCCATATGTGGGGGTTCGACCCCAACATGAGGCCCAGCTGGCTTGTAAAAGAATTGGTGGTAAACAACTCTAAGGGGTCCAGCTGGCTTGTAATCAGCAAATTGCCTGACCGCATGACTAAGCTATTCGGCCACTCATTTGTTACAATTGGATAAATGTGTTTGCACTGTACCCCTATTGGTTGTTGTAATGGATAAATAGAATAGCGACTAGTCAGGTAGGGAAGTAGCCAAAGGAGAAGCAGTAGCCATAAAAAAGCAATCTAGCAAGCAAGCAAGCAAGCAAGCAAGCAAGCAGCCCTGTCCCGAAGGAAGAAAGCATAGAACCAGAGAAGAAGGCAGCCAGGAGGAAAGCAGCCCTGTCCTGAAGGAGGAAAGCAGAGAAGAAGCATAGAACCGGAGAGATCAGCAGAGACGTCGGAGAGATCAGCAGCGGTAGAAGATGCAGGTCCCATGTTCCAGCCGCCGGCATTCACCCCCTCGTTCCCGGCTCCCCGACCCTTCCTGACTAGGCCCCTCGGGAGCGGCCCAGGTCCATCGGGTCGCTCCACCCGCTCCTTGCTCCGGAACACTGCGGGGAGCAACTCCTTTCCCCCAGGTCCCATATCCATCCTAACTCGGCCCCTCGGGGAACGGCCCAGGTTTGGGTCGTTCTGCCCGCTCCTCGCTCTGGAACGCTGCGGGGAGCGACTCCTTGCCCCAGCCCTGCCCTAACTCGGTCCCTCGGGGTACAGCCCAGGTTCGGGTGGTTCTGTCCGCTCCTCGCTCTGGAATGCTGCGGGGAGTGATTCCTCTCCCCCGTCCCCAGCCCTGTCCTGTCGGCCCCTGGTTCCCAGTATCCTGTCGGCTCCCGGGAAATGGCCAAGGTCCGCTGGGTGGTTCCGCCCGCTCCCCACTCCGGAATGCTGTGGGGAGCGACATCCATACATCTACTCATCCACCCATCCATCCATCTATCCATCCATCCACCCATCCATCCACTCATCTATGCACCTGTCTCCTTATCCATCCATCCACTCATCTACTCATACATCCATCCATCTATTCACTCATCTATCCATCCATATATCTACTCATCCATCTATTCATCTATCCATCCATCCATCCATCCACCTATCTACTCATTCATCCATCCACCTATCTTCTCATCCATCACCTATTCATATACTTACCCATCATCCATGCATCCACCCATCCATCCACCCATCTACTCATCCATGTACTCAGCCATCCATCCATTTACTCATCCATCCATCTATCCATGCATCTACTCATTCACCCATCAATCCACATACTCATCCATCCATCTACTAATCCATCCATTCATCATAACCCACCCATCTACTCATCCATCCATCTATTCACTCATTTACTCATCCATTGTCCATCTGTCCATCTACCCATCTACTCATCCAACCATTCAATCATCCATTTATCCATTCATCCATCCATCTACTCATCTATCCATTAACCCATCTACTCATCCATCATCCATCCATCCACCTATCCACCCATCCACTCATCTGCCCATCTACTCATCCATCCATCCATCCATCCACCCAATGGATATTTATGCACTACTCAAAATCAAACACCCTGTTCTAAGACAGGAGATACTTTGATCATGAAGTGGGGCAATATTTCATGTCCTTCATTCAAATGTCTAGAGTCTCAAAATGCTAGAAATAAAAGACCTCATTCCTCACTAGGTTGTCTTCAAGTTAGACTTTCACAGGGGAGGACCATGGAAGGAGTACAGGTTACAGCTGTGTAGACAACCATGTGCTATCTCATTATCAGTGGGTAATATTTCGTCACTGTATTATTGGAGATTCTTCTTCTGAAGCAACATGAATTCTTTGTATAGTTTTGTACTTCTTGCTAATTTTCTGGAGTATTTAAGAGCTCTTGGTCTGTAATTTGATTTATTTCTGAACTTTAATGTAGAATCAAGCACAATGTGAAAAATAAACTGATCTAACTTGGAATTCAGGATGCTGAGTGTCCTCCCCTGGTAAGGGGGTGTGTTTGGGGTCTCCACCTCTTACATGGAGACAACCCTGGGACTCAGGATGCTGAGTGTCCTCCCATGGTACGGGATGTGTTTGGGGTCTCCAAGTCTTAGATGGGGACAACCCTGGGAGGATGGGATGGATCTCCTGCCCCTGTCCTTCTTCCAGGCCTTCGCTGTCCTCTGCTTCTCCGGTCTGTATCTCAGCCCTCAAATCCATTTGGAAATGTCTTGGTATCTGTGCTGTGTGGGTGAGAGCCTCCCCAGGCTGCCGCACTTGTGCTTTGGAGCCCGGGCAGGAGCAGCCGCTGTGTGACAGGGGCCCTTGCTTCGCAGGGGGTTCTGACAGGCTGCCGGCTGTAGTTTTAGCAACACTGCACACTGCAGGCTTCTGTTGCTGCAGGCCCTTTGTGTCACAGACTCTTCCTGGTAGGACCTGTTGCTGTCCTCCCCCCTGCTGTCCCTGACCCTGTCCCACCAGAGAGGAAAGGAAAGGGGCTGTCTTGGTGCACCCCCAGGAAGGGCTCACAGTGATCTGACTGCAAGGCCCTCTTGGAGGAGCCACCAGTGCCCCAGGCCTCTTTCTGCCCTTCGCCCTTCCCCTTGTTCTGGGCAGGAGACCATGGCAAGCATCAGGAGGGCCTCCAACCCCAGAGTCACCACAAACCTTCCACAATGCTTGCACCCCTCCCAGGAGAGGAGGGTCTGGCTTGGGGGCGCCCTTTGCACTTCGGAGGCCACGGGAGCCCCTCCAGGCCCTGGGCTGTATCGAGCACAGTTCAGCGGCTACTCCACTAACGTGTGACGTGCATTTCATTTTGAAAAAGAAATGTGGTTTGGACCCAGGATTTGTCGAGTCTGCTCTACCCAAGCTTGTATATCTGCCAGGACTCCATTGGCAGAACAGAAGCACCCTTGCTGCTCTGGAAGGAAGGACCTCGGTGCAGAGATGGAGACTAGGGCAGCTCTTGGGAGGCTGGGCAGCTGCAGGCAGTGGACTCCCGCAGAGGATTTCAACCCAGTGCACTCAGGTGGGCATTTCAGGCCATCCTGGAGGCCAGAGTACCCCAGGCCTTCCCTGCAGCTCCCACAGCCACCACCCTGCAGCAGGGGCCTCCCAGGCCACCCCAGGGCAGTGTCCTTTGCCTCCTCATGCAGGCACCCTCTTTCCTGCCTGGTTGTCCAGTTTCCTCGGGGACATGGAGGGGACCTTGAGAACTGAGCCAGCCCACCGATATCTAAGTGGCTCCTCTGCTTCTGCTATTTCTGGGCCAGGAGACCACTGAAAAAGCAGCCACTGGAGTATGTCACTTGTAGGGCCAGGAGATCCTCTGCATGGCCAGAGCAAGGCCCCAGCCAACTTCCTTCAGGTGCTGTGCTAGTCAAAAAGCCTTAAATGTGTTGATGTCTAAATCTAGTACTGATGGAAGTCACGGCCTGGCCATTTTTGGTCTCCCTGGTGCCCAGAGGAACCGGCTGGGGAGCTGTGCTGACTGTAGTTGCTGTTCAAACTGATCTTCCTCCTGCTGGCCTGGATCCTGTGGTGCCTGCATGGCCCAGCACTGCGGACAGGCAAGCTTTCAGGAACTGAAGCCCTCTCTTGCAGCAGGTTGGCCTGTGACAGGCCTGGTCAGCAGTCCCGCCCTCCTTGAAGGACCTCCTAGGGGGGTCGCCTCTTGGCCTGTGCTGAGTCACAGACAACTATGGATCCTTTTGTACCCAGTGCTCTGCTGGAGTCCATCCCAGATCCTGGGGTCCTGCTGCAGAGCATCAGTGCCGGGGCCTGGCGGCAGCTTTGGAGTTAACTCTCAGTAGCCCCCCGAAGGAATCAAGCCATGCGGCCAGGGTGCTGGCTTGCAAAATGAATTTTCAATGTGTAGCCCACAGACGGCCATTGGTCGTGGTCCATAAATAAAAACAATCCTGACGTTTATTGTTGTAGGGAGTAACTATAAACGGGGTCTGGACTCTGCATCTGAATGCGTCCTCTGTGCTGGTGTGGTCAGGCTCGGCCCTGCTGTGCTTGCATGGGAGCGTGATTGCCCACCGAGGACCAATCAATACTTCATCTGCAGAACGTCTTGACTGGGGATGTCTGGGCCCGCTGATAATGATGCCTTTATCCAGGCCAACTTGCAGGAGCAAGGGGATAAAGGAGGAGAGGACTAAGTGCAGGCTCGAGAAGGAGCTGCAATTCCACACAGGAGAGTGAGGGACTCCGGGGGTGTGTCCAGGTGAATCTCCAAAGTTACTGTCTTGGAAGGCGTTGATGTCCGCCACCTTGGAGGCTCAGTTTTCCTTATGTTCTGGAAAACTGAAGTCTCATGTGAATCACCATGCCCTCACCCTTGGACAAAGCTCGTGTCTGACTTGCCTGCTCCCAATTTCTAATCCAACGCTGTCCTTTCCAGAAGCTTCCATGCGCGATCTCTGAGGTCCAGCAGTCGGCGGCAGCTGCAGAGTTGACGGAAAGGTGTGGGTGGCTTGGAATGAAGTGTGACTTTGAGCACCCACGAGAGGCCGGAGGAGCTGTGTCCGCCACAGCTCTGGCTAATTCCAAGCACCTGTGCTTTCCGGCGTCCATAGCTAGCAGGTGCAGTTCCTTCCTAACGACGGAGGGAGGGGCAGGATCAGGACCAGCAACACAGGGAGCAGAGGGCAGGGCCTGGGCGGCTCGCCAGGGCTGGGTCGTGGTGGAGGAGGGGTTCCGCTCTGTCTGCTCCTGGAATCATCGCTTTTGTAACGCTGCCATGCCTAAGACCAACCAACACCTAATGTGTCTCTTGTGCCTGTGTGTGACCGTTGCATGTGGGGCAGGTCCCCTGGGAGGGCGACAGCGAGGACCACTTTCTCGGAGTCTGGGATCTCTAGCTCAGGAGCCCAAAAAACCCGCACCTGCTGAAACAGGAGCCCCAGCCCCTCGGTGTGGAGCTCCTGATGCCATGTAAGAGGCAGGGCCCTCTGCCTCCACACACGCCACGTGGGCCTCGACTCGGGTGCCTTCCAGAACACTGCTTCCCACACACGGAGATCCATGGTGAGGTTGGAGAAGGAAATCGCCTCTCTCCTCTGCACGCCGCACCAGCCTCACTTCTGGACCGTTGATTCCAGCGGTGTTTAATGTGCAGGAGAGGGCTCCAGCTCCTGTGTACAGTCCCGCTGCCAGGGAGCAGCCCTGGTGGAAGACCAGGGAGGAGGAAGGACTGGACACACCTGGATAATAACAGCACAGTGGACACGAAACGTCCCTGCAGGAGCCAGAGTGTGTGGCATAAGGCAAGTGCACAGCACACAGAAGTCACACTAAAGTTAACCATGTCCTTGTTGCAAAAGAGCTTCATATTAAGAGGCCAGGGCCATCAGCGCAGGAATGTAACTTTAGCGAACGTGAAGATGAGAGGCTGGCGTTCCGTAGAAGGGAATCTTACAGATGAATTTAAAAACTAACAAAAAGCGATAGCAAATAGGAGCAAAAACTCAGTAGGCATCAAAGGCAGCGTACCCCGTCTCCTCCACCGTTAAAGGCGCTGCGGCCTCCACAGGCTACTCTAATTCAGCCCACCATGGCACGAGGTGGTGGAGAGACACACAAACTCGCCCTGCGGGGCCCTGAGCCGTGCGGATCGAGAACCTGAGAGCACAGGCACGGCTGATGTGGGGGTTCACAGATTGCAGCACGGGAGCAAGCGGAGGTGGACAGACACAGAGGGCTGGTCTGAGTCCCTTTAGTATAGAGCTTCACAGTCACTTGATGTCCCAGCGCACAGCGAAGTTCTGTGATTCCTCTAGTCATGGTCATGGTCACAAAGCCAAACGCTGTTTCCATGCTCTCAAACGCCACTCCACAGCAGGGACAAAATGCTCACACGCGGCTGGGTTGGACTCAGACAGGGGGACCTGGGACCTGCTTTGCCCTTCTAAAGGTGCTGGATTGAAGGTGCCCAGGAGGGGACAGATGAGCCCAGCTGACACGCTCCCTTGAGTGCCTGGGCAGTCCCTGTCCAAGTGCCACTTTCTCCATGTAATAGGCTATGGGAATCAGTGCTTCCTGCAGGCCCTCACCACACAGCATCTGCAAACACCTGGGGTGTCTCAGACTGGGGCCACCCGCTCTGCCACAGCCACTCAGCTCTCCTGGGGTAGTGCATGGTCAGCTCCAGGCCACACGTGAAGAAATGCGGTGGCCCGGTGCCAGAGAAACTATTGATGGTACTGACATTTGAATTGCAAGCGATTTTTGCACATCATGAAATAGTCTTCATTTTTACTTTTTCCCCTGTTTTAAAATGTGGGAACCATTCTTAGCATGGGGGAGTCTACAAACAGCAGCGCAGGTTAAATCTGGCATAAGTGCTAGGGTTCGTCTGTTTTAAAGTGAATGTCTTTGTGTCATTTAAGGCAGGAGACATGTCAGAGGATACATGGAGAGAGTAAAGTGGGGGCCACAGGGAAACTCCGCTGCCCTGGGCCGGAGGTGAGGCAGTGTCTGGTGGAAGGGTGTGGGGGAGAGCTCTTGGCTCTGTGGCTGGGAAGCAGACAGAGGAAGATGGAGGGACCAAGGACAAGATGTAGTCCCCAAGGGCACGCCCTAGTGGCCTCCAGGCTCCACTCACCTGCCTTCAGTTCCCACCCAGCTAATCCACTAAAATCATGAAGCCACCCTGGCTGTGGCTCCTGCCCTGTGCAGGAAGACCTGCCTCCTGGGTGTGGGGGGCTGCTGGGGGAGGGGCTTGCCACACACCCTGAGCCGCATCTTTATCTTATCACCAGGCCACCAACGTGGACCTCACTTGTTTTACAGATACAAAGATTCTAGCGAGTGCAGCGGCCACACCTGGGATCCCAGTTACTCAGGAGGCTGACCCCGGAGGATCACAGGTTTGAGGTCAGCCTGGGTAATTCAGTGAGACCTGGTCTTAAAATAAAATACAAAGGGCTGGGAGTATAGCCCCAGTATAGTGGCCAGGCACTTGCCTACTATGCAGGGGCCCTGGGTTCAATCCCAGTGCTACAAACACACAAATTAAAAGACACAAGGTTCTGGATTCTGCTCTGGCACATACGTAGGGATCTTGGATGTCCTCAGTCCTGTCCCCTCGACAGGAAGGAAACCAGTCCATGTGGAGGTCAGCAGCTCTGTGCAGATCATCACAGCAGAGACAGCACAGGGGACAGCGCCCTCAGGCTGGAGGTTGGGTGAGTGGATACAGTGTCAGCAGGCACTGGAGCAGGGGCAGAGCCCTCTACCAGGGCCAAGGCTGGCAGGAAATCCTGATGGCTTGTGAGCAGATGCCGGGGTCTGGTCGTGGTGCCCCCACCTCTGAGTTTTACCTCCAGATGCTCCGTCAGGTCTCCAAAGTGAAGATGAGAAACGCCCCTCCTACTCCGTCAGCCAAGGACAAACGGGCCCCTTGGAAAGGGCTGCGCCTCTGCTCTTCCCAGCAAGGCCTGCCCTAGGATGGCTGCTCTGCCTGGCCTACCTGGAGCCTGCTGGGGAAGGATGCCCTGGACTGTGGCCCATCCAGCCACCCTGTCCCACCAGCTAAATGACTGGGAGCTACCAGGGCACATCCTCAGTACCCAGGATGTCCCCTCCCACCACCTGTGCCCCATCGTCAGGCTCAGAGGCCCGGGGTGGGGCACTGAAGGATCCGCAGCGCCCGGCTGTCTCAGACAGCGGAGGCTGATGATCTGAGTGTGGGCTTCCTTGGCGTGCATTTTAGCAAACAGTTTTGTTTAGCAACTTAAGCAGACAACTTAAGCAGCAACTTAAGGACTGTCCAAATGTTCTGGGTTTTGTGTTTTGTCACGGGGATTCCTTGAATTAGACAGAATGCAATCACCTGGATTTTGCTTGGGATGGTTAAGAACTGGTCCTACCTCAAGTACATCTGTGCACTGACCAGCCCTGGTGAGAGCCGTGTCACTTTCCTATTGACCACCACAGGCTGCCTGAGGCTCGCTCTGCTCTTTGCCGGAAGGGTAAGCATAATCCAATGCATCTGATTATTGACAGAAGATTGCTTCCGCGTGGCTCACACTGCTGTACACATGCACAGCGTAAGTGCCTTAATGAATTGTCATTTTAGAATCAATTTACAAAATGGAGCAGTCACTGAACTGAAGCAGCTCTCCGGAGTCACCCCTGGCCTCCCTGGGGGACCTGCCAACTGTGCCTCACCCATGGGCTAAAGCCTCCTTTGTTTTGTATGAGGCATTTATGGCTGAAAAACAGCAAATTGAGGCTGGCTTTCTGTGTTCCCCAGTTACTCCTGGACTCACTGCAGGCTTAAAAGTGCTCAAAGCGAAGCCTGTGTCCCCCAAACCTCCCCAGGCACATGGCCCAGCCTTCCTTCCTTAGCTCCCGCATCTCCAGGACCCCCCTCCCCTGGCACCCTAATGGGCCCTGTGGGAACTCCCTGGAGAACTGAAAGTTACCTGGAAACTGGACACACGACCTGCTGATCCGCGGGACTTGGAGCCCAGGTTCTTCTTCCATCTGCTTTCTTCCCGTCCACAGAAATGGGCTTCCTCTGCCGTGTAATCCTGGCATGACACGGTCTTCCCCCACAGGCCCACCTGATCATGGACTGTAACCTCCTAACCTGTGAGCCAGAATAACCCTTTCCTCTTTTTAAGTTAATTATCTCTGCTACTTTGTTATAGTAATGGAAAGCTGACCAACACTTTTTCATTTCTTATTCTCTTCCTCCTCCTCTTCCTTCTCCTCCTTCCCTTTTGAAGACCTTAAGAGTTTTGAGTGATCAGTCAGGTATTTATAGAATTTCCTCAATTGAGATTTGCCCTTTTTTTTTTCTCTTTACAATCAGACCTTGATGACGGGCTTTGAGGAGAAAGTCCTAGAGGAAACATGCAATCCTTATCACGTTAAGTTTTTAAAATCTGCATGGATTAAGGTTCACTCTGCTCTGTGAAGTTCCAAGGGTTTTGACAAAGGCTTGATGTTTTGTGCTTACCGTTTTGTTATCACACGGTGGCTCCTCTACCACCTGCTCCCAGCGCTCCGTTAACCACTCATTCCTTTCTGTCTCTCCAGCTCTGCCCTCCCCAGAGTGGCATGCAGTTGGAATTGAATGGTGCTTTCTGCAGCCAGCACGCTTTCGCTTAGCGATGATGCTGAGGTTTCAGCAACGTGGTTTTGTGGCTTGCCGCCTCGTTGCAGCTGGTTGCTGAGGAGAACCCCATTGCACGGATCCGCATTTTACATGGCAGTGCCATCCAGCGTGGGTTTGTCTTGGACACACTGAAGTCCATGCCAAGTGGGCTTTCCCTGTGTTCACCTTGCAGCTGTGGGTTGTAGGCTAAGGGCAGGTCCAGCCTTAGGAAGCCGTTACTCTGGCTGCCTGGGGACCTGCGGGTGCCGCAGCCTGGCCAGCTCCTGCTCCATCAGGCCCCTTTAATGGCTGCTTCACTTGGCTTCCATTTGCACTTCTCTGGTGACAAAGGAGGCTGGTCTTCCACCTGCGCATCTTCCTGGGGGATCTCTGCCTCTTGCTAAGTTGCGTCCATTATTTGCTGAGCGATGTTTTTATTTTTTATTTTTATTTTTATTATTTTTTTAGAGAGAGGGACAGTGATAAACCAAGAAAGAGAGAATCAGTTTTATTCAGGTTTTCATGTGGCTTTCGTTGCTCCGACACTTCACTGTGTATGTGGTGCGGTGCTGGGTTCGAACCTGCGTCCTTGCACATGCCAAGCAAGCACTGTAACTGCTGAGCCACCGCTCCAGCCCCGCGTATTGAGGTTTTGAGTGTGTGTGTGCTTGGGGCAATAACCCTTCATCTCAGACGTTTTGCAGATTGTTCTCCAAGACTGCGGCCTCTCTGTGCACCCTTACTGTCTTTCAGGAAGCACAGATGCTTGCTTCCAACAAAGCGAAGTGTGCAGGTTTTCTTTCATGGCTTGGTTTGTGAATGCTGTGCTTAAAAACTAATCACCAAACTCAAGATTTGATGGTTTCCTCAAGAAGTCTGGAAATTTTGCATTTTACATTTAGGAATGTGATCCAGCTTGAGTTTGTTTCAAAAGGATTAAAGTCTGTTCCAAAGAGCATTTTTTTTTTTTTTTTTTGCATAAGGTCTTCCAGTTTTTCCAGCCCCTTCTTATCTGGAGGGTGTTACTTCTCCAGTGAATTGCTTGTTCTTTGGCAAAGACCAGTCAGTTCCACTGTGTCCACTTTGGGCTCTGCTGCCCCATGACCTCTGTGTCTATCTTCTGCTGAGGCCATGCTGTCTTGCTGTAGATACACTTGGGTGTCTACTTGCGCCACTTGGGTGGCGCAAGGCCTCTGACTCTGTTTCCTTAACATTGCTTTGGCCAAGCCACGATTTTGCAGTCAGTTTGGAACTAATTACATAACAGCTAGTTGAGATTTTGAGATTTTGTAGAATTTATGCATGAAGTTAATAGAAAATAGCATTTAATATTCTTGAGTTTTCCAGTCTAGGAATGCAGAACACCTGTGCATTCACTTAGTTTCTCACATTTTGGCAGTTTTAAAGTGATGATGTAGAGATACTGCACATGCTGGGTAGATGCCATGGGTGGATGAGAGCTGTCCTCTAGAAGGTCATGTATGCGACAATGCAGGCTTAGAGCTGAAATGGCTGGGTTTGAGCGCCTTGGCCCAATCAGTGCCCTAATCCGGCCGGGGACTAACGGGGTGGTGTGGCAGGCCGGTGGGGTGTGGCTGGAGGAGGGGCTCCTGGAGGGAATGTCCATGGGGTTAATATTTTGTGTCTGGTGAGTGGAGCTTCTCTGCTTCCTGGTTGTGGTGCCCTGAGCCACCTTCCTCTGCCACGCTGTCCTGCCTCCCTGGAGCCCTAGGAATGCAGCCAGCTGTCTACCGACTGAGACCTCTGAAACGGGGGCCCCTTGTCAGGTCTTTTAGTCACAGGCAGGAAAACGCTGACTGAAACGGTTTGTGATTCTTTCATGTTTGGTGTTGTTATGAAGAGTACTGTCTCAAGCTTCCAATTCTAGTGGCTCATCTCTAGGATGTGGGGGTGGATGAGTCGTTTGCTAATGCTGCCTTCTACATCCTTGCTGTGGTGGTTTCTTTATTTCAGAAGTGTTTTTTTTTTTTAACTTCGGGGATTTTCTAAGCAGTCGAGTCTATGCCGCCTGCTTCCAGCACTTTCTCCCTCTTTCTGGGCTGCGGCACAGGCGAGAAGCAGTGGAGTGCTGTTCCCAGGCCTGTGGAGGAGGCACCCAATTCCCCTCTGGTCAGCATGACGCTACCTGGAGGCAGGTGACGGATGTTTTGAAATCGAGTTGTGGCGATTCCCCTCTGCTGCTCAGCCTTTTCCCCTGAGCTGGCACGGCCTGTTGTCACCCAGCCGCTAGGTGCCATTTGCAGGTGATTGCGTTCCTTGTTCTTGTTGGAGGGTGTGGTGGACCGCACTGATTTCGAGCCGCCAGCCAGCCTCGCGTGTCGTACCGAGTTCTGTGTGGCTCTCTCTGCGTGGCTGGACGGTGGTGGGTCTGGTTTGAAGTCCTGTCTCCTGGCATGGCAGCCTGTGGTTGGTATCTTCCTCCCGGGAGGGGTCTGCTGGACTCTGGTGTCGCAGACTGAGCGGGGCCAGGTTCTTTCCAATCCTCCAGTCTGGAAAAGATCGGGGAGAATTTCCATCGGTTTCCCTTAGGTATTTGGGAGAATTCGTTGGGAAGTCAATGAGGCCTTGCAGTTTCTGTTTTGGGAGCAGATCGGTTCTTGGCATGTCCTCTCTAAGAGCCACAGAGCACTCGGCTTAGCCATTGCTCTTTGCATTGTGGCAATTTTGTCTCAAGACAAGTTCCCCTCCCTCCAAATTAGCACGGGGGTACACAGGTGTTCACAGCATTCCTAAACCAGGCTCCAGTGTGCATGGGACCAGGAGGCATAACCTCCTTCATTCATGATGGTAGGAATCTGTGTTCTCTCTCTCTCTTTTCTTGTCCAAGATCTGGCTTCTGGTTTATAAATGCTTCCAACCTTTTCACAGAGTCAGCTTACATTCCCCCCCCCCCCATTTTCCTGTTTTCAGTTTTATCAATTTCTGCTGTGGCTTCTCTGTTTCTTCTCTTCGGCTCTCTTCAGGCTTAAACTGCTCTTCTTTCTCTGCTTTCCCCAAGCGGGAGCTGAGGGTGTTGGTTCTGCTTCTCTCTTCTGTTCTAGCATCTTCATCTAATGCTTTGAATTTATGTCCAGCCACTGTTTTTCTGTATGCTGCCCTTTTGAAAAGTTATACTTTTGTTTTCATTTGATTAAAATACTTTAGGATTTTTCTTGAGAGACCTGTAGACTCTGTGTTATGCCTAAGCTTTTGCAAATGTTGTCATTGATTTCTTTTTGATCCCATCATCACCTGAGAATACCCCCCCCCCATATGATTTCTAGTCTTTTAAACTCTGTGGTGCTCTGTGGCTCGGAACACTGTCTGACTCTGAGAATGTTCCGTTTGGGCTGGAGGAGAGTGTGTACTGCTGTGGTTGGAAGGGACATTGTATAAATGTTAATTAGATCAAGCTAATGATGGTGCCCTTCGGGTCAGCTCCATCCTCCTGATTGATCCCCTGCTGTCCTGTCTACCAGTTACTACAGCCTGCTGAAGTCTTGGCTGAAGGTGCTGGACAGACCACCGAAGGCCTGCTTCACTTCTGTTAAGGGATTTTTATCTGAGCATGTACCTCTCCTCACACGTGATTTGGTGAGTGGTTAGGGACACATGCTTGTAGAATTGTGGCTTCTTCTGGAAACCTGGCCACCATGCCACCGTGAAGTGCACATGGGGTCTGCTCTGCCTGGAATGGGGACAGCCGTCCAATTCAAAGGCATCCAGTGAGGTGTGGCCTTTCTTCTTCCATCCCTCACCTGTCACTCTCTGTGTCCTCCTGTTCAGAGTGCTTTCCCACAGAACCACACACACCGATGATCCCTGTTTCCTTAGCTCACTTTATGCACTCTGATAATCTCTCTTTTAATTGGTGAATTTCCACCATTCACATTTACAGTGATTATTGATGTAATTGAATTACTGTTAATCATGTTTGTAGCTACTTCTATTCATTGTGAGTTTTATTTCTGACCTCTGTGGTCTAAATTGAGCATTCAAATAACTATTTTATATCTGCTCTTACATGTGAATTATAAAAAGAAGGGGTTGCCCAGAGTGTACGGCACAGGCTTCAGCTAAATCTACACCTAGCTGCAAGCAGGTGGCCATGCCGCATGTGCAGCCAGGCACCTGGCAGCAGATACTGCACCTCCCTCCGGAGACACTGGTCCCTCTGTCATTGCATCTTTAACTGCCTGGTGCATTCTACCTGCATTGGCTCTGAACCTCTTTTCCCCCTTCTTGGCAATTTCTCTGACTGTTTCTTGATGGGCAGATCTGACAGTGATAAGTTCAGGAATTTTTCTTATTTTGCTTCACGTTTGAAGGTTAACATCACGGATGTAGAATCCTCGTTCATTCTTTTTCATGGTGTGAGCATTCCGCTCTGCTTGCTTCTTGTGTGGTTCCTGGTGAGGTGTCTGCTCCAGTACCTCTTCTTCTGCAAGAAGGGGCTTTGTCCTGTGGTTTGGGTGAGGAGTCTCTTCCTGCTGTGGCTACGAGCGTTGCGCCTCTCCCCTGCTTTCCTCCCTCTCTTCATTCGAGTTTATTCTGCTTCGTGTCCTCTGAGCATCTATCTGTGGTTTAGAGTCTGCCGTTGACCATAAGAGTTCTTGCCCATTCTTGCCTCAAGCATTCGCTCTGCTGTGTCTTCCCTCTCGGTCCCTCCGCTTGCAATTCTGTGCACCTTTCACCCCTCCCACAGTCCCTGGATGTGTCTCTATCTCACTTTGTCCGTTCATTTTTCTCTCTGGATGTCCACATGGGACGTTGGGCCAGTCAGAGCATCACCAGGAGGTCCTGGTGGCTTCTGCCAGCACAGCTCCCACATGCAGGGCCAGCTGTGTCTTTGTCCAAGGGCAGTTCATGTCCTACCTCGCAGACCATCCAGCTCACCCTGCTGGTGTCCCTGCCCCTGTGGCGTCACTGCTGAGTAGCCCAGCTGGGATGCTCTGGACTCCTGGTCTTCCCAGGATGCAGGGTGGTGGCTTGGCAAGACTTTCCGTTCTCTGGGGGTCAAGAACTGTCCCTGCTTTTAGCTTGCCCAGCTCTTTCCTGCTTCAGTGTTGGGAGTGACCAGGCTGCTGCGACTGAACCCTCCACCAGAGTCCTCAGGCACCTTCTGTGGAGAACGGTACCAGCTACTCAGTACCCGGGCAGAACCGTCTGCTCACAGCACCTGGTAACAACCCCAGGAGATGTTTCTGTTAACCAGGGAAGGAAGCTGTTGCGTGGACCCTTCGACCCTGTTGTTAGGAGGATCTCCACTTGGCGTTGGTTCTGTGACCATCTGTGGAAAGTGCCATCGACACCCAGAGGGCAGCTCGTGGGACTGTGGGTCCTGAGAGAAGAGGAAGTTAGGAGTGTCCCTCAAGAAATGGAGAGCAGGCTTCCAGACGGCAATCTCGGTGGACATGAGCCGGTGGCGCCCAAGCACAGCCCTGTCTCTTGCTCGTGCGCTATTTGGCGCTTAGTGAGCATCTCCACTGGCTTCAGGTCACTGCTCTTAAATTAATCTAGCAAGACCGGAAGACTTCAGATGGCTGTGACCCCGTGCCTGCTGGAGGCAGTGCCCCCAGCCTGGGTGTGACATCGCTGCACAGTGACCAATGGGTGTCAGTCATAAACCCCTGTCCTTCAACAGAGGAAGCTGAGCTTTGCGGTGTGAGCTGTTCAGAAACACAGGCCTGCATGACTGCCCATGCTTGAGCTAGAAGTGTCAGTGGAAACCGAGGCAACCCCTGCACCTCGATAGGGGCAAGACATCCCACTAATTAAGGTCACCTCACATCCTTCCCACTTACTAATGCAAATAAATATGGCATTTCTTGGCAAATAGGAACTCTCTCAACCCCCTGAGACATCAGTAGCTGGGTGGGGCCTTAGCACCTGCCTGAGTATGGGCAGGAAGGTGTCCTTCTCATGAGGGATCCAGGTGGCCCTTTCTGATGCTCTCTTCTGCTATGGTTTCAGTGCCAGGCATGAGAAGTCTCTAGGGAGCTGGCAGTGCTCAGCTGAGCTGCAGACTGTGGACCCAGCCACTGTGGCTCCGATCGCTGACCTGGGAGAGGCCACTGTGGCAGGGAAAGCTAGTGATATGGGTGTACTGGCTGCATATGTGTGTGCTGGTGGCAGGAGAAGCAGCCTGCTGGCAGTGTTGCCCCCTGAGCAAAACTGAGCTGCTGACACAGAAGCTGGTGCCCTGGACTGGTGGAAAGGCTGTGGCCACTCAGAGCCTGGGTGGCGGCAGCTCCCTTGGGCTCAGGAGCTTCCTCGGGGGTCCCTGGTGCCCCGCTCTGGTCTGATCTCCACTGACGCCTGTCTGGACAGCAGTGAGGAGGCGCTGTGTGGCCCTGAGCCTGGGGTCTGCAGGGTGACCGGAGCTCTCCTGCACTGGCTCCCTGATGGTACTCAGGTCTGGGAGCACCATGCACAGTTCTGCCTTACACTAGAGTGATGGGGGCAGAACCCGGGCGCCCAGGATCTCACCCAATGCTAGTTCACAGTGCTCACCCCAGAAATCCACAGCTGACTCCAGGAAGACCCATGCAGCTCACCAGCGGATGAGGCCTCCAGGAAAACCCAGGCAGCCCACTGGGTGCCACTGAGAGCTCCCTGGGCTCCACTTTCTTTCAGAGATGCCTCCAAAGGTGAGAACAGGACCTGAACCTCTGCCCATACAGTTAAATAGAAGGAATATTTCCCTTTAAACATCTAGCCAACCCTCCACAGTGTACTCGAGGGAATCGAGGAATATAACCAACCAGGTTTGTAGGATTTCATGCTAGTAATACTCAAAAAACAAAGTCTCCCTATTAAAAAAATAAAAGAAACAAAGCACCCCCAACAAACCCAAACCCAACATAGACAAGTATGGATGGAGAGTGCCCCGGCCTCTCTGGGGAGCTGCGTCTGGAATGGGTGCTTACAGACTGAGAGCAGCACCCACAGGGGAGCCTGAGCCTGGGACAGAGCAGGAGGTGGCCAAGCACAGGGGATTATCAAGCTGCCGCCTGGGGCACCGGCAGGTGGCTCGCCTCGCACCTGAGTCTGCTGGCCCTGCTTCGCCCTCCCTCAGCTGCTGTTTTCTTGCCCGTTGTTCTGCCCTCGTCCAGCCATGCTGACATCTTTCCCCACCAGGATGACGTCCTAAGAGTTGCCTTTCCTGCAGCCCCGGCCCCAGGGAAGGGAGCAGCTGGGGTCCCTGGCAGAGGCGAGGTGTCCCTATGCCCTGCCAGGGCTCTTTCTGGGCTGCATGTGGCAGGTGGCAATGGCAGACTCTAGTGATGGCAGGAAAAGCCAGCATGTGTGTCCTCACGCTGGGGACAACTAGGTTCCAGTGTCTGCACCACACTTTCTTTTGAACTTGAAATCACTGCTGATGAGGTCACTGAATATCCAGCGATGTGCGCAGCATCAGTGAAACACGTGTACGGATGAAGTGAACATTTAGCAGGTCATCAGGCCATTTAAGAGCTTTGTTATATCCTCGAATGCTAAAAGATGGTGAGCGATTTTCCGAAAGTCTAAACTCCGCCTCAGTCTCACTGTGCTTTTCTTCCTGAATTCTGAGGACAGAGGTCTGTTTCCTAGAGACAGGTGGCCCACAGCAGAACAGAATTGCACGTGGGAATGTCCGCAGAACCTGTTGAAGAGCCAGGGTTTGGTCTCCAGGAGGGATTATGAGAGGAGGCAGAGAACAGAGGCAGATGGCCTGGGCCCACTCGAGGACCCCAGTGTGAGTTTGATCTTTAGACGCAGGTCCTGGACACCACAGCAGGTCTTGCAGGGAGCTGCCGCACTTGGGTGTACCAGTCAGCTCCAGTTGCTGGGACAAGCATACCACAGGCTGGGGTGGGTGTGGTGAGCAGCAAGCGATTTCCTGTGTTCTGGGTCTAAAAGGTCAAGGTCAAGGGCTACACAGGGTTAGTTTCTGCATGGGCCTGTTCCTGGTTTATAGAGGACCGAATTCTTCATGGCCTTTGTGACAGTGAGGGTGGGTCCCCCAGGCCCCTTCGGTAAGGGCACCAATGCAACTATGAGCCCACCTTGGGACATAATCACCTCTCCAAAGCAGCACCTCTAGTCATCTGGGGGGTTAGGTTTCAACATGCAGGTTTGGGGGATGCAGAAATTGAGCTCATGACATAGGGAATCGATCAGGGGCCCCATGGGCAAGCTGTGGAAAGACCCTCGAGGGGGGCACCCTCTGTAGAGTGTGTGCCAGGGAGTCCAGGCAGCTGGGCCTGCAAACTGACCCGCATAGGCCTCAGTGTCCATGTCAGCCTGGGTTCAGGCCCTGTGGCACAGGGTCTGGCCAAGGCCCCGTGAGGCATCAGGCTCAAGGGGGAGCCAGGTGTTCTGTGCACCTGAGCCCAGCGGACACAGGAGCAGGGAGCCTGGCCACTCTGATGCATTTAGCTTATGCCTTCTGTTCCAGAGGACACTGCATGGTCTTCACTCTAGGAAGGACCCTGAGACTTGCCTTTGAGCCATGCTCTGGTCAAGGTCAGGCACTAAGTAGCCACAGGTCACCACCAAAGTGGCCGCGCCTCCTATCCTGTGAGGAAGAGGAGCCATGCTCTGCTTTTCTGCCCAGGGATGCCCGGGCAGGATCCCTCCACTTGCACAGCCTCCACTGAAGCTGAAGAGGCCACAGCTCGCAGCAGACAGCTGAGTCCTGCAAGCTGCCTCCCTGACGCAGGGGAGCTTCCCCCGTGGCGGTCCCCACACACACAGGCCCTCCTGCCGCAGCTCCCGGGAGCAGCACGCCTCTCTCTGTGGGAGCCTGGGCACCTCTTCCCGTTCCCAGGATCATCACAGATTTCAGCACCTGGAAAGTGGGCGGAGCGTAGGGAAGGGCACCCTGTGCCTGCAGCAGCAGCTGCGTCCCTTGGAGCCGCCTCTACCTTCAGGCGGGTGGTTGGCGTGTGGGTTCTACCTGCTACAAAGTTTCCTCTTCTAGTCTGGGAGAAAACTGTAGAGGCAACAGGGGCCAGCATAAAACTTCCAAGGAAGACTTGGACAGACTCACAAGAGCCACCCCCGCACACCTTTTCCTGAGTTTTCTGTCTAAAAAATACATAAGAAAGAAAAACACAGAAATCAGAGGAAAGTGGCATTCATGCACATAACCTTCAGTTCCCTGCTCACCTGGAGAGCCGCTACCCATAATGCACTAAGTGGGTGATTAAAAAGAAATGGGGGCTTAACGGAGGGCAAGTGCGGGGTCCCCGGAGCTTTGCGGAGCGCTGAACCGTGCATCTACAGCTGTCTCCACACAAGCCCGACATTCTTTATTTATTTGCTATGAAATATTTATGGGTGTTATGAAAGGTTTAAAATAATGTGTCTGTCGCGGTCTCCTGTCTCTTTCCCTTTTGCCCCAGCACACTGTCTTCTAATGCATAAATAATTCTGGGCTCTGGACACTGGGCGGCACATTAGGTGGGGCGGATCTGCTGTATCACATTTTTTCTGCCTGAGAGAAAATAACATTCCTGGTAATTTTCTACACTTATACAATCGGCGTTGACAGTAAATAATTGATGTATGAATTTAGGGCTAAACTCAACACAATATGACTTTATGTCAAGGGTTACTCCCAGAAGATTTTGAGCTAAATCATCTTGCAAAATGGGTTCTTTCAGCAGGAGAAAAAACAGCTTTTTGAAATTATTTTAATGGAAAGTGGGGACGTCTGTGCAGCTCCTCTGATGATGGGGTCTTGCTTTGCATGGCTGGGAATGGGACCCAGCCATCTGCCCACTGCAAGACGGAGCCGGTTCCGTGTGCGTGCAAATGGATTCTTAAAGAGGGTCCACCCTGTTTCCGTTCCCCCTTCCCTCCACTCTGTGCGTGAATGCACCTGCATTTGTGGGTGGAAGGCTGCCCTCTGATTTCCGTCCCAGTTTCTTCCCTAGATGCTGCAATCAGGGCTTAAATTGCGGGTTGGATACATCGAATGTTAAAGGCTACAACCAGCAGAGAAGACTCAGATAAGGGCAGCAGCTCCCCTCCCATTGCTGCAATTAAAATCCTTCTCATCTTGAGGAGGAAGGGGTCCTTGGGGACCAGGCATGGAAGGGTGGACACAGGCGAGAGAAGCCTTCCTGGAATGACCAGAGAAATGTTTCCGCCTGCTTGGCTCCCTCTGAAGGCCCAGGAAGATCAAAAGAAACACACTGTTGAGGAAAGTCAACTGTTCTCCGCACTCTGTGGGACCAAGAACCACAAGGCCCAGAAACCTTTCTTTAGGTCATTTCATTTTCCTGAAACTAAGGTACAGAAATTGTGCTTTAAAACAAAGCCCTCTCATCCTCCAACAAATCTGATCTTTATAATTGTAATTATTTTCCCTAATATTTACAATTGAAAAAAATTTATTCATGCCTATTATTTGTTTAAAATATTCAAACCTCTCATCTGTTGAACTTAGTTAAATTCATCACATAAATTGAGAAATGCAATAAAATTCAAAACCACTTGGAAAAAACTCCTGTGACCCAGGGGGGAAAATGCCTTAAAGGGCGGGAGCTGAAACGGCTGTCTGTGCTCCTGATCCCGCCTGGGATGGTCTCCTTGTCCTCTGTCACTCTGCCTGGCTCTGGCTCTGAGGACACAGAAGGCTCTCCTCTGATTCCACAGGTGGCGAGGTGGCACTCACGTCTCTGCGCGAGGTTCACAAGAAATTCCCCGCCAAAGCTCCCTCGTGCAGTCTTTTTTCTTTGGGAAGTGTGTGAATTTCTGGAAGCCATCACCCTCTTCCTTAGGAAATGCACTTTAGGTGAGCTGTCCTGGCTGGCGTTCAGTTCCTGCCTTCAGGCTGTGCGGTGGGACAGCTTCTAGGTGCTCCAGAGGGCTTTGTGCACCGGACACTACTGTCAAATGCTTAATTTTCTGCATGTGTTCACATGTGGGCACATGCATGTGTCAATGTATGCACATAGATGTGAGGATGTGTGCAGTGTGTCAATGTGTGCATGCGAGCATGTGCACACGTGTGTCCATGCACGTATGTGTGCATGTGTGTCGATCTGTGCATGTGAGTATGTGTGCATGTGTCAGTGTGTGCATGTATGTGTGCACGTGTCAGTGTGTGCATGCGAGTATGTGTGCACATGTGTCAATGTGTGCATGTGAATATGTGTGCACATGCATTAGTGTGCACATGTGAGTATTTATGCATGTGTGTCAGTGTGTGTATGCGAGTATGTGAAGATGTGTGTCCATGTGTGCATGCATGTACGTACACATGCATGTGTGTCAATGTGTGCATGTGAGTATATGTGCACATGTATTGGTTGTGCATGTGAGTATGTGTGCATGTGTGTCAGTGTGTGCATGTATGTGTGCACATGTCAATGTATGCATGTGAGTATGTGTGCATGCATGTCAGTGTGTGCATGTATGTGTGCACATGTGTTGGCATGTGCATGTGAGTATTTATGCATGTGTGTCAGTGTGTGTATGCGAGTATGTGAAGATGTGTGTCCATGTGTGCATGAATGTAAGTATATGTGCATGTGTGTCAGTGTGTGCATGTGAGTATGTGTGAACATGTATTGGTGTGTGCATGTGAGTGTGTGTGCATGTGAGTATGTGTACATGTATGTCACTGTGTGCATGTGAGTATGTGTGCACATGTGTTGGTGTGTGCATGTATGTATGCACATGTATCCGTGTTTGCAAATGAGTATGTGCACACATGGATTAGTGTGTGCATGTGAGTATGTGTGCACGTGTCAGTGTATGCATGTATGTGTGCACATGCATTAGTGTGTGCATGTATTTATGCACGTGTGTCAGTGTGTGCAAATGAGTATGTGCGCACATACATTAGTGTGTGCATGTGAATATGTGTGCACATGTACTTTTGTGTTTTCCTGTTCACTCAGGAAAAGGCTTTTCTTGGAATATCCTGGTCAGGTCCCATAGGGGGAAATGGCTCCTGCTGTGGGGCCCCTGCTGCTCTCTTGTGCATGAGTTCATGTGTGCACATGTTATTCTGTGTTTGTCTGTGTATGCCTGTGTTGGGGGTGAGGTGAGCATACACTGAGTGGAAGTTGACAACAGACATCATGGGCTGCCATGATTCTTCAGCGTTCCCCTTGTTAAGCTGGGAAAATGAGTCTGAATCTTAGGGCTCAGTGACTTGGAGAGCAGAGATATCAGTGCATACATGAAGAGGCAGAGTACCCAACTTGAGGGCACAGAGGCCCAAGTGTTGCAGGCATGTACTGACATGTGCGTGGGGTACATGTGAGCATGTTTGCGGATGGGTGAGTGTACCTGGAGCTGTGCGTGTAGATGTGTGTTGCAGAGTTGTTGTGTTTGTGCATTTTATGCTTATGTCTATGGTTGATGGGCATGTGTACACATGAACACATATGTGTGCATGCATGTGTATAAACTTATGTGCATATAGTCTGTGTATGCATGCACACATTTGCATGTACATGTGTCTCTGTGTGTACATATATGGTGGATGTGTGTGGGGAAGATGTAGATGTCTCTGTGTTTGGATGTGAATGTACATGTCTCTATGCACATCGATGTGTGGCTGTGTATTTCCATGTGTGCCTGTGTGCCCCTGTCTCTGTGCTTTATGTGCATCTGTGTGTGAATCTCTGTGCCCCTGTGTTTGTATGTGTGTCTTTGTGCATGTCAGGGCATGTATCTTTATGTGTGTGGGGATGTGGCTGTGGATATTGGATTGTGTGTCCCTGTGTGTGTGTGCGCCTGTTTGTTATGTGTGTCTCTGTCTCTTGTATGTGCTTCTGTGTGTCTTTCTGTATGTGGATGCTGATGTGTGGCTGTACTTCTGCCTGTGTGTGGCTGTGCAGGACTTGGACATCAGGTGGTGCAGGAAGGAGCCCTTGGAGCCCAGGGGTAGGAGGGTCACCTGGCCATACTCCTACGCACAGGCGCTTGGAGATTCTGGCATGGATGCATGTCCACTGGCTGGCAGGGGAGGTCAGGGTTGCTCGGGGCTCCCTCACTGAGGTCAGCCTCGTGTGCTGGGTCTGGAGGCCTCCCAGAGCCTTGGAGAAGGGATGGGTGCCTGCCACCATGGGCGCAAGGGCAGCTGGAACAGCACCTGCGATGCCATCACATGCAGGGCTGCTGTTTTCCGAGAGCGTATGATTGGCAGCAACCAGGCCTGGGGCCAGGTCCAGACAGGACCACCCCACTCGATGCCAGTAGTCCCCACCAGCCCAGGGCCCCAAAACCCCTGGGAATAGCATCATCACCTTCCATACCCACAGACAAGGCCACTGCTGGCTGGGCACCTGCACGAGTCACAACCGCCCAGGTCCTGAAGGCTCCTCTCAGCCTCCTGCTGGCTCCCCTCCCCTTAAGAGAGCTGACAGCATAAGGGCTCTGTGCTCCTCTCTGGTCCCCTGTCCTGCTGCCTGAAGTCTGTGTGGACAAGTGGAGGAAGGGGTGTAGACAGGGGGAGCTGCTGCTGGGTGCTTGCAGTACTCTCAGCTAAAAGCCCATGGCCACTGCAAGTGACCCCAGCTGTGTGATGGACACGTGTCAGCTCCCTCTTAGAGCGAGGCCTGGTGTGGCTGCTGGAGCAGAGTGGGAGCTTCTGGCAGGCGGAGGAGGGGACTCCTGCCTGGAGACGTGTCCTGCTGCCATGGGAGGGGCACACTGCCTGGACTTTCCCAGTTTAAGATGTGGGAGGACTAGCAGCCTCTCTCTTAAGTAGTCCTGAGGGCATGGAGACCAACGTCAGTAACCCAGGCTTGCCCTGTGTCTCCAAAGCACCACCCCTAGTCCAGAGGCATGGCACTGGCTGCCTGCAGGCTGTGTCCTGGAGGGGGACAGGTCTGGGACACCCCACGGATCTGTGCAGGTGAATGCTCTCCAGGGTCCACATGTATGCTACTCTGTGAGGTCCCAAGATGGCTCCATGGCTGGGCACAGGTGGCCTCTTGAGGTTGGGTCACCTTCCCACCCTGCACACACACACCACAAGGTCTCCAAGGCCTGCAGCTCAGCTTGAGTCCCTGTCCTTGGCCTGATCCTTGGATTCCAGAGATGACCTTGTGAACTCAGCTCTTCCTCAGGTTCCCAGCAGTACACCTGGGGGACTTTCATCTTTTAAGTGCAGCCTCATCTCTGCTGGGCCTCACTCTGCTTCTCTCTTCAAGGCTTGGGGAGCAGGGTTCTGTTCTTTAAGGGGCCCCTGAGGAATGGGCTCCACCACTGCCTCGAAGTCCATGGGGTTTGACACATGACCTCCAGCCACATCCTTTGCAAGGGCTCCCCAGGGGAGGCGAGTGCGTCTTGACAGTCATGGCAGGCTTGGTCACCGTGGACCATCTTACTGTGGAAAGCCCAGCTGAGCACAGCCCTGAGGAAGTCCCCCCAGAGGACACAGCGTGGCTGGAGTCCTACTGCTGTGCAGGTGGAGGCTTCCAAATGCAGATTTAAAGGAGTCTACCTGGGGGAAAATGATTAGTGATGTTTGGCACCAAGTTTTGAAGAAGTAAACACACCCCCTGGCTTCAGGGAGCTGACACCCTGGTGACCTTGGCAGAGGGCAAGCCCAAGGTGTGGAAGTGACCTGTCCCACAGGGGGCACCTGGACCAGCTCTCCTGCTTGGCCTCCACCCTAATCCACAGAGGCAGCAGCAGCACACAGGATGGATGGGGAGCTCAGAGCAAGGACCCCGGGGACACAGCCGTGCCACCACGAGGCTGCTGGGTTCAGTTCTTTGGAGAGTCACTCCTAACAGAAAATCTAATTAAAATGTGTAAGAAGAACACCTGACAGCACTCCTTCGGGCCTGCACGCACGTCTCTGGTATTTGCCTAAGAAATTACCAAGCCGCCACTTAGCACAACGCAAGCTCCTGCTGTCCCGCTGCCTCCGTCTGTGACGTGCCGCCCGACGTCCCGGAGCAAGACTCTTGGCTCAGGCCTAATCTTTTCATTCTTCCGCCCAGGTCTTCATACTGATAACTTATGGAAGGATCCAGAGTCTTCTCAAGCAACAGTCATGTTTAAGTCCTGTGTGTGGGTAACGGCAAGGGCTTGGCCCCTGACAAGCCATGGCTGTCTGGGCTCTGCAGTTGACTTTGGGGGACCAGCGGGGTCCCTTGTGGTGCAGGGGGCTATGGACTTTGCATAGTTTATCTTGGACAATAAAGACAAGGCCTGGTGAGGGGTTTGGTGGTCAAGGCTGATGAGGAGGGCGATGCAGGTTGGCAGGTGTGGGTGTCTCGTGGGAGAAGTCAGGGGAGGGGAAGGAGGCCAGTGGGTATGCACGGGTGTGTGAGTGAGTGTGTGGGGGTGTGTACCTGTGATAGCTTGCAATCAGAGTGAAGTTTTGATATGGGCAGCTTCTCTGGAGCCAAAGGACAAGGGGGTGGGGGCTCAGGAAGATCAGACAGGAAGTGGATCCACACCCAGGTGTTATGGGCTGGGCTGCTCCCCCTGGTTTGCAATTCCACTGCTCAAATCCCAGAGGCTGCACAGAAAACCTAGCCTGGGCCAGGTGCGGTGGAGGCTGAGTCAGGAGGACCTCAAGCCTGAGGCCAACCTGGGCAGCTTAGCGAGACCCAGTCTCAAATAAAATATGCAAAGGGCTGGGTGTCACTCAGTGGTAAAGCGCCCAGTACAGGAGGGCAAAGGCCTGGGGTCGCGGAGAAGCTGGAGCGGGTTGTCGGTTCAGCCAGATGCCCCAGGGTGGAAGCTTCGCCTGCACAGCAGGGAGGGCTGAGAGCAAGGCCCGGGAGTTGTGGGGACTGGGTGGGCTCCTTCAACCTGGGGCTGGCAGTGGAGCCAGCAGCAAGGCCTATGGTCCTTGTGGAGCTAAGCTGAGTCTTTGGCCCTACCCTGGTGTTCCTTGCCACCAGATGGAGTGCTTAGTGCAGAGTCCAGGAGCACGTGCCCTCTGGTCAGCCCTGGAGCCCTGCCTGCTGGACGGCAGCAGTAGAAGAGCCCTGTCCATGGGAGATTAGACAGCTAAGGGACCCAGGGGTGACAGGTGAGGAGGAGCCCTTGACTTCGTCTGACCCTGGTGGCAGGAGGTTGGAGCCATGGCCCTGCCCTGCTGTTCCTTCAGGGACAGGGCAACCAGCCTTGGAATAGTTACCCCAGGCTCTGACCCAGCTCACTGCTTGGAAGTTGAGATGGGGAAACCTGTCGGATGTGGACACACTCCCAAAGTCCCTTGAGGGTGGTCTGTGGCTCTGTCCCTTGGAGAAAGGGCAGGGAAGCTGGTTGAGAAAGGAATCTTGGAAGCAAATGAGATCCCACTCCAAAGAGAAGTGGCCTGAGCCCAGAGCTGCTTCCAGGGCACGGAGAAGAGGAAGCCCACCTGCTCCCGGGTCTTGGTGTCCAGTGCCTCAGGTCTCCTTGGTAGTCCACTGAGCCTGAATCCCAAATCAGGGATTGTGAAGTGGTGATGGTGATCTCCAAGTGGGAACTCTCCACTGATGGTGAGGAGAGCTCAGGGTTCTGTAGAGTTCGAGGGCTTTGGAGGGCTCCCAGGGGACTGTGCAGTTCCACTGTGTTCTGTAAGTTCCTATGAACACTGGCCAGCACCCAAGCAAAGAGGCACTGCTGAACAGGAGCCGGCGCGACACCCAGGGCTTGCCGGAGCAGACTGTCCAATGCCACTCCAGGCCAGTGCTGGCCCTGCAGGCCCAGGAGGACTGCAGGGTGCTTCCACGTGCCAGCATGGAGTTGGCAGCGTGGCCAGCGAGGCCCCGTGGGCCCTGGGCACCCACTCGCGGCCCCCTCAGAGCCTGCCATCAGGGCCTTCCCTTGCCACCCCTGCATCTCTCTCCATCTGCTTCACTCCCTTCTGTACCCCAACACTGGGAAGCTATGGCTCGAAGGAGCCGGATCCACAGTTTACATCCTGGCAGGGGCCTGTGTCACCAATCCTGAATGCGGACGGCGGCTGCACCTTCAGGGAGTTGGTATGTTGCTTTGAAATCAGCTCCAGTAAACGGGGAAAATCATGCTAAGTGAAATTAGCCCAACTCTGAAGCTCAAACGTTGGATGTTTCCCTCCCAGGTGGAAGCTAGAGTCAAACAACAGACAGGGTTATGTGTTAGACCCATCAACCTCAGAGCGGCTTGTGACCTGGGGAAGTCCAGTTATGTAGGAGGGGAGCGGGGACAGGGGTGTCTTAAACACTGTGTGGTACATTCCCTCCCCGGAGGTGCTGAGTGATACTCATACAGGTTTTAAAACTAGAAAATTCAAATATATGTTTGCTATCGTCAGAGTTCAGTGCACATAAGTGACCAGGGAGAGGGTGTGTGGGGGAAATGCTGGGCAAGGATTGGGACCCATTCTCCAGGGTCATAACGTGTGTACGTATGATTGTGTGACAGCAAATCCCTTCCTTATGTGAGACTATAATGCACCAATAAAAATAAAAGAAAGAAGAAATTGGCTCCCCGTGACCTGGAGAGGCCTCAGTTGTTATAAAGGGTCAAGCCCAGGGCCACCTGGTGGGTGGGTTTCAAGGGACAGTGGGAGACACAGGGAATTGACTTTTGTGATCATTCACTGGCAGCAAGTCCAGTTCTTTCAATGTGCTGCAAAACACAACTTAAACCAGTTCTAGGGGAAGGCACCTCCTCGGCTGTGGTCCCCTGAGCCATGGCCACCTGCCAGGGTGAAATGACAATGGTAGTCCTTTGAGCAAAAAGCCCCACAAGCCCCGCCGGGCTCCCTCTCCCGCCCTGGCTGCCTCATTCCTCTTTTCTTCACTGTGTTCAGGACAGCTCTGAAGCCAGCAGGAAGTCTTCAGGAGCAGGGGGACCTAAAGGCTCACACCAGGTGACCCATGGTGGCACTTGCAGAGGGAGGTGCTGGCTGGTGGGCGGTTTATCAATGAGGTCCTGACCCATGTTGAATGGCAGTAACACTCGGAGGCACAGATTTGGGGAACAGCTGAAGTTGCTAGGGGCCCAGACTCTGTCCAGGGAGAAGGTTCTACATAAAACTGCGAGCAGGTCGGACCTGTGACAACCAAGCTGTGAAAAGGAACACATGTGGATGGGACAGAGAAAGCTTTCCCACATCCGCAGCTGGATCTTCCCCTAATACTTACTTCTAAAGGAACACAATCTGCTCCAGAACTCTTTAATGTAATAAAAATATAGCTCAAGGTCAGGTATGAAATTAATGACACAAATTCAAAGTATTAATGCTCAGTGGGGTGAAGCAACTTCAGTGAGAAAATAATCAAACTCCATAGTCAGACCCCAGCGTAGAAGGGCAGCTCCAACAGCAATCTGCAAGGGAGGAAATTACAAAACAGGTATAAAATATTTATTTTAATAAGATGAATGTCCTATTTCCTAAAACTGAAATAAGCTCCACTCTTATTATCAAAGCCCAGCGACAGCCTCACACGCCATCTCTTCACGTGCATGGAAATGCTAATTTTATTATCTTAATTGTGCGGCCACATCTCTCGTCTCTCTTGTTCTTTTTAAAGCAAAGTAAGTAGCAATAAGGAAGCTTCGGGGTTTCATTTATACGAAGTGACCTTGATATATCGGATATCCAACGAAGGCAATTGTCACACCCAGTAGGGATGGCTAGAGCAGCTCCCGCCCTTGCAGGACCCTGGAAAGGCTGTGCTGGTAGGCGTGGCCTTCAGGCTGAGAGAGGCCAGAAGGAAGGCAGCCCATGTGTCCTGGTGGTGAGCCAGCCTTCCGAAGGGATCAAAGCCCACGTCACAGGCAGAGCCCAGGGCTCTGTGAGGCACCGGGCACACAGTAGGCAGCTGCCAGGCGCCAGGCAGGTGGACAAACACCTTCGCATGCCTTGGTCATGCAGGAGTTGCTCTGTGTCCTGTTTTGGCCCACGTGGGGGAACCGGCCGCTAAGAGCAGAGGCTCCTGGTCCCCACCAGAGCCCAAGGCCACCAGGTGACACCAGGCAGCAAGTGGAGAAGTGCTAATGGGCACTTGTGAAAGGTGCCCACCACTAAACAACCGTAGCCATGAAATTCTCAAAACAACCCAAGTGGCCAAGGGGACAGGTTCTTCAATGCCTGTGCTCCCCAAGCGGGCATCGCTGAGGTGTGTGTCTCAAAGGGTCCTCAGGTACCGCTGGCTTACGAATCGGTAGAGGATGTGGTATCTGTTAAGCTACAAAGGCGAAGATACAGGTGATCCCCCCAACACGATCTCGACTTCTGTAGAAGTCTGTTCACCCAGGTGTGTGTAAAGCCTGTGCTCCCACAGACACACAGCACACGCGGTGCAGTGCAGGGGCAGATGCCGTGCCCTGCCGGGTCCCTCTCCAGGTTCTCGCTGTCCCTTTTGTTCCCATAGAAACCTCTGTAAGGATCTGGGATTCACTGTGTACTTGAAAGTCGCTTGGCTGGCTGTGGCGAGAACGTCACATGGAGGTGACTACGGATGCACGGTGGAGGTGGTCAGCTCCCATGCTCAGCTCCACAGTGTCTCCAGTGTTCAGGGCTCCACAGAGGGACAAGCAAGAACCCTCACCTCCTGACGGTTGGTTGCTGACCTTGTAGCCATGTATAAGTCTGTTTTTGAAGACGGCCCCGAGGAGCCATCTGTCTTTGGTCTTCTCTGTCTTCAGCTGAGGTCAATGTCTGCTCCTCCTGCAGTCAGGAGGTTTTCCGTGCCATCTGTTGCAATTTCTTCCGCGTGTGCTGGTTCTCAGGGTAGGGTACAGGTGTGTTCCCTGAGTACGGGGCACCGCTGGCTTACGAATGGGGAGCTGCTTTGGCATCCAGAGTAGTGACCCTGATTGTTTCCTGATTCCCGCCTGCTTCCATCTTCCCGCATTTAGCTTGCTAAGCTCTCTGGTGGCAGTCACCGATGCCCACGAGTTGCAGTTCCTGTTTGCCATATATGGAATGCTATCACTCGTACCTGAGAGGTGGAATTATTTTCTTCCTTTGTGAACTCCACTAACAACTCTAACCTTACAACAACTCTTAAAATCTTCCAGGGTAGGTATTTTTTTGTGAAGAGAAAAAAAAATGCATGAAAGTGAGGGAGAAAGGTAGGGAGAGGAGGGGACAGGAGAAGCAGAGAGGGAGAGAGGGAGGGAGACAGCCAGTTGCAATTGGTTTGTAATTTCCAGAACACTTTGTCGCCTTTACATAAAATGTTTCCCATACTAATTTGTAAATGAAAACAACCTGTATATTTTCAGATTTAATCCCGACTCAATATCATCTCAATCCTCCAATTTATAAAAGTGTTTTCCTTCACGTGGGTCCTCCCGCACTCTTCTCCACGGGCTCTGCCATGTGCTGTGAAGTTTCTGACCTGGTGACCACGCATGCGCGTCTCCACTCAACGCCATGTACTTTCTTGTGCTTGGTTGGTTTAGTTGAGTCTAAAAGCCTCAAGTCAGAGGGCTAACAGGAAGCAGACTCCTCCCTGGGGGACTCCTGGCCACTCACTTCAGTCCAAGGGGGAAGGGTGCCCAGAGCTGGCAGGTTTGTGGGGACGTTAAGGTGTCTCCCTGCTGATGATATCTCAGAGTGGGCTGGGACAAATGTTCCCCAACAGGTTAACTGCATAACCCGTCAGTAGGTTTTCTTTCTTCCTTTCTTTATTATTTTTTTGAGAGAGAGAGGATCAATTTTATTTATTTTTTAAATGTGGCTTTTACTTTTCCAACTCTTAACTGTGTATGTGGTGCTGGGGTTTGAACTCAGGTCCTCATGCATGACAGGCAAGAGCTCTGCCACTGAGCCACCCCTCCAGCGCCCCCTCCTTCAGTAGATTTTTAACAGTAATGATATAGGCTAATTTAATATAGATTATAATTGTGACATAATTGATGTATGTACAAATATAGGCTTCCCTTTGTATATAGTTGTCTTCCTAATCATTAAGCTGGTACTGTGATTTAATATATTAATATATTGCTAAAGCAAGCCATCGTTCTTTCTTCGGTGACTTCAGTTTGCTTGTGGTGGATTTTATTTAGGTATCTTGATTATTTTATTGCAGTACCAGGTAGAAGCCACCTTTTGGAAATGCCAAGTGCTGGTAGCTATCTATCTGCCTGAAAAAGGTTCTACGCATATATACACAGTTTTTAAAATAAGTCTTTACTGATATAACGAAGGTGCAGTACAAGCAACAACTTGGAACAAAGTACTGGATTTTATTGTGAAGGCCACCCAGGAAGTTGGTTCTCAGCATGATCTTGGGTGCTGCTCCAGGCTGCTCACAAGCCCGCCCGTGTCTGCAGCTGACAATCGGGTTCAACACGAAGGAGACGAAGGTTGATAGAGTTTTCATTCTGCTGAGCGAGACAGGTTCTGCAAGGGGGATGTGCTCAGGACTTCACCCTATCCACGGCAGCATTTCCTTGCTGAGTTGAGAAGTAGTTTTGACGTACCAGCAAGTCTCTGCCCAGTTCGTGGTGAAATGACTACAGGTGCGACAGTTTTAAGTTCCGTAAGGTTTCATTCCTCTCTCCTCACTTTTACAAGTCTGGAGAGCATGCAAGGAGAGACGGTGAGCCAAGTCCTGACTTTCAGGGTTTGCTGGTCTCCATGGTGAAGATTTCTACTCTGGCAACTGCAGGCAAGCTACAGCCGGAATTCGAGGACCAGGGGCAGGAGCCAAGGGGCAGGAATGTGGGGGTGTGCATGGCATGGCCCCTGAGAGTTCTCCCACCAGACAGGAGCAAGCCAGGTCGTGTGGCGGTGAAATCCTACGGTCTTAGCAGTCTTTGCTAAATTACCACGTGTTTACTTCATAGTCCGTCATCTAATCCTGAACAATGGCCTTTCCTAATGAGCCAGGAGGGAGGTTCCTGACCCGCTCAAGCCAGGTTCTCCCTGCCTGCAGGTGAGTCCATCCCTCCCTCTCAGGGCTTCCGCTGAGCCTGCTGCTCTCCCAGTGCTTTGTATAGTTGCTCTGTCTTTTTCCAGCTTTCTCATGATTAACATGGTATTAGAATAAAAGGATTTTTGAATTTTTGATGGAATTCACTAATAATCCTCCTTGCCCTAGAAATGATTATGGAAAAAAAATCCTTTGATTTTTTTAAGTTCCATCCATCATAACTGATCCCTTTAAATTCCTTCATCTTGAATGGGCCATTTATACTTACCAGAAAATCAGGAATTGTACTGATGTATTTACATTGTTAAAGCCTCTCTGTTTAAATTGGCTCTCTGGAGAGCTGTGGTGTGGACCATGGGCCTACTCTGTGCTCCGGGCTCCTGAGCAGCGCTTTCCTGCCCTCTGTCCTCAGGCCCTGGCTGATGTGGGCGGTGACGGAAGTCCTTCAGAGAAAGGTTTTTCTCTGGTTCCTTGGATGGACTGTGCCATTAGCTGGCTCAGGTTCTCTGAGGACAGAGGACCTCTGGGAAGCAGCTGCAGTCCTGGAGTCCACACAGAGGTCTTCAGAGCACAGTTAGCACAGTTGCTGACCTACTGCGTGCAGCACCACTTGGCTGGGATCCCACCTGTGGGACATGCGGCTGCCTGTCGGGGGAGCCATCAAACACGCACACGCACCTGAGGGCTGGCAGAGGGTGGCTGAGGAGCCCACGAGGGGACCATGGCACATCTCAGCTGGGGCTGCTGTGACCAAGAGCCAAAGGGAGGGCTGAAGACCAGGGTCACTGAGAGTCCTGTCCTGGCCTTCAGGGAGTGTGGGTCTCCACCTGGCAGAGGGAGCAGCAGGCGTCTCTCCGGGTCTTTTTATAAAGCAACAGCCCAGTGTGTCGAGACCAAAACACCTGACAAGAACAACTCAGAGGAGCAGGGAAAGCATGGTGGCCAAAGTGCGTGGTGGAGGACAGCTGCTCGTGGCAGCAGAGAGAGGAGCTGGGGAGAGGCAGAGCCTTCCAGGGCACACCCCAGAGCCCACCTCCTCCAGCTCCTCCCAACTCCCAGCAACTCCTCCAGCTGCGGGTAGATTAATCCCCTTCGTCAGAGCCCTCGGGGTCTGACCCTCCCCCATCTCCTCCTCTGGACACTGCTGCACATGGACTCCCAGGTCCAACCATAACACCCATGGTGAGGCCTCGGACCTGTCCTCCAGCGGCTCTGCCTCCTGACACCAGCCCCCGGGGGTGAGGCTCCAGCATGGAGAATACTGACCTTTAGACCAGGGCTCTGAGCTGAACTGGGATCTGAAGGGGACACGGAGCCCAGTGCACTCTTTATAGGGGCAACATGGAGACATGGGGGTGGCCCCTTGGACAGAAGCTGTGGAACGCCAGCAGGTGGAGGAAGCTCTTTTCAGTGTAACCCAGCTCGGGTTCACGATCGCTCAGCTATTCTAGGAACTTCTTGTCTTCGATGGCTTCATCCACTCCTGACACTGCACAAACACCTGAATTCATTGATTTTCCCCCAATTTCTGGTTGATCGTGCTCTGCTGAGTAGTGGCTATTGATCACCTGGTACCCTTGAGCAAGTCCTTCCTGAAGCCTTCCCCCGTGGGAAGGTCCGGTTCTCAAGGAATCTTTGAGACGGTGACCTGTTGATGTCATGTTTAGCGTGGCGGCTGCACCCTGTGGGGGCTTCTTGAAGTCCGTTCAGCCTATATCTGGGAATGGTGAAGGCGGCTATTTCCACCTGCTGCACCTCCTTTGCATCATCCTCGTTGGCAGTGCCCGGCCCTGCTGTGCAGGGAGATATCACCTGCCACATTCCTGGCTTCCCTGTGCCACCTGCAGGTCCAGCCCCTGGGGGATGCCTGGGGCATCCATATGCAGGGCTCAGCATACCCTGCTGCTCAAAAATATTTGTGATATTAAAAATGGGAAAAGCAGGGGCTGGAGCTGTGGCTCGGTGGTTATTGCGCTTGCCCGGGATGAGCGAGTACACGGATTCAAACCCCAGCACCCACATACACAACCAAGTGTCAGAGCAACAAGGGCCATGGGAAAAACTAAATAAATTGATTCTGATTGTCTGTCTCTCTCTCACTGTCCTTCTCTCTTAAAAAGATCTATCAAACGGGAAAAACAGCTTCTAGTTAATCAGACTAAAGGGCACAATGGTGACTTGGAAAGGTCTGCAAACTTGCTGAGCAATGGGAATGAAGTTATCCCCGCGCCTCGCCTCCCTTTTAAATTCACCGATGGCAGCTCTTTTGCATGAGCAGACTCTCGGTCTATCCTAAAACGGGTGGCATGTGTATTGTACCAAGCGAGTTATTCCCGAGGAGGTGAACTTGTAGTTAAGGCTGGACAAGTTGTGGCGTGGGGCGGTCACATTAAGCTGCTAGTATCTTAGCTTTTCCATCTGCAAAACAGAACATTTTGTCCCATGTTAATTAAGCCTTGCTTTAGAAAAAGGCCATGCATTTGAAAACCGTCACATCAGAGTCTTGCCGGCAGTGTCCCTTCCCACATGCGCGGATGTCGCTGGGAGGCCTCTCACCCAGGGCAGCCCTCGGTGCTTGCAGAAGGAAGGCCTGTCCGCCACTGACCCCGGCGGTGTGGGGCTGCGGTGGCTCTGTAGCGGGCTCAGCATTGGTCACTAGGATGGGGACAGGGTCTGGGGGATATGGCAGGGGCTCTCTCTATAGAAGAGGCTCAGTGTGAGCAGCAACTGGGGCTAGACCACATCCATGGGGACAGGTGTGTGACCTGCAAGATTGCAGGGCCCTGGGAGGTCCTAGTGTTGCCCCAGAGGCTGCTGCAGGGGAGACATGGGGAGAGCGGCCTCCCTCAACCCAGGTGCGCGTTGGGTCCCACCAGAGGTGACTTCCCCACTTCACAGAGCTTCTGGTAGCCATTGCCTGTGGATGGAAGGCCTGGTTGATCTTCATGGCTTCCTCCTGACTCCCACCAGCCTCAGCCTGAGCCAGGAGGTGACTGGGCTGGGGGAAAGCTAGCTGGGGAGGCTGGCACTTCACAGAGTGACCCTTCCAGCCCAGCACCTGAGATGTGCTCTGGCCCCACTGGGGAAGCGCTTTCTGTCCCTCCACCCACAGTCCCAGAGTATTTTAGCCTGTAGAAAAGCTCCCATTTAAGCCAATATATGTGATACTCCCTAAGTCCATCTGCCTAGGTGACCGTTTCCTTGAACTACCCACGGACAAGCCACAAGGCTCAGGGGACTGTAGCTCTTCTCTGTGTGGGTCACTTACAGGACCTCCACCCATGGTGCCCTCAAGTGCGCTTGCTGCTCACAGCCACTCCCTGGGTGTGGGTCTTTGGGAGCAAATGCTCTTGTCCCCTGAAGCTGGTGTCCCTCCAAAGGGGCTAAACCTCAGCATGCACGTGCCATGCAGCCGCCGCCCTCTGCACCCTGCTCTTGGCCTGCTGGCCTCCACCTTCTGCTGGCCATGCTCGGTTCCCCAGGCCCCACCCTGCAAATGCACGGAGGACTGAGGTGGAGGCTGCCCTCTGGGCACTGTGTTGGGGCTGCTGGAGAGGTGGGGGATAGGGGGCACCTCCTGACCAGGGACGGGCAGGGCCAGGACCTGAAGCTTGGCCCTGGCCCCTGCCTATGGCCTTGTCTCCAGGCCCAGTGCACATGGACACAACAGAGCCCCTGGCCGGCTCTGGGCCGGGCCCGTGTGTGGCAGCTTCCTCTTTCTTCAGTCTCGTCTTTCTCTTTTTAAAAACTGCTGTTCTGTGCACCCTTCCCTTCCTTTGAAGGCAACTGGAGGCAGCAGCCTCCCTGTGCCCTTACCTTGTAGCCACTCGGGTGACGCCCAGCGCGATCGCTGGCTGGGCCCGTCTGCCAATCCGTAATGTTCCTGGCCATGATTAATCTGATAAATAATAAATATATCAATCTAGTCTTTCAGACAAGGACAAATTCTTACCAGCAGGGAGGCACAGGGCCTCTTTTACAGCTGCCTGTAGTGCTGGGATTAATTATTTAATGCTTAATTCTTCGGGAAATGAGAAAGTTCTGATTAATGCTGTCCAGTGGCGTTTCTTGCTTGTTTGATATGTGTCAGATAATTTTTCCTCGGCACTCACTCTGAAGAAGCCAGAGGCTACTGTCATGGGGATCAGACACAGAATTTCCAGAGATTAATTGAAGTGAAAATTTAGAAAAAAGCATAGGAAGTTCCGCCCTGACAACCTTTCTGTGCTGAATTTAGTGCCCGGTGTTGGCCCCACTAGGTCCTTGTGCAGAGCACTTGTTTGCAATGCAGAGAGAGCCACACCTGAGCTCCGGTTTCTGTTTCGGCGCCCTCCCAGCCTGGTGGGATGAAGTCATTTGTTTGGGGGATGGTTGGTGAACACCCCGTGTCTGGCACAACCTCGGATGGCAGAGGAGGGTTTCTTTGTGGTTCTAAGAAGCTCTGCGGTCCCTGGGGCTCCAGCTCTGGGTTGCATGTGCTTTCAATCTCAGTTCACCCTGGAAATCACTTCTTGACCTTCATCTGCGGTGCAGTCTCCCATTTCGTCGAGCTCCGTACCAAACACAGAGGAAGAAAGAGCAAAAACTTCATTTCATAGCGTCCCACCTGACTCCGCTTAAAGTGCCCATTTCCACTGTCTGAAATCACTTCTGTGCCCTTTATTTTCTGTCTCAATTTAGTGATTATGAAAATAAGGTGCCACCTGCCGCGACAGGAGCGAGAAAGCATACAGGGAGAGAAATTGCTCAGGACTCAAGAGGACAAGCACTCGGGACTCCTGTGCACAAGATGGAGCCTGTCTCTTTCTGGTCACAGAGAAAGTTCCCCTCTCTCTAAGCGAGAGGCTGCACCCCGGCTCCCCCGCCAGCCCCAGACTCGGCACAAATCCATGCTTCCCGGGGTCCTCTGCAGCAGGGACTGGTAGCTATGCGCCCTGAGGGCACGTTCCTGTGCTCCAGCCCACAGCCTCCGCACCGAGCAGGTGGCTGGAGTGCAGCAACTCTGCAAAACGCCAGCAGCCCCAGCATCAAGTGTCCTGCCTTGGTGGAAGTGCTCAACCAGCTGCGCTGAACCAGCGCAGGTTCCGTCTGCAACTGGGCTGAATCCAAGCCTCAGCAGTTCCAGGAAGAGGGCGCTGATCAAACCCAGATCCAGAGTTCCAGCCCCACATGGAGAATGAAGCCTCGTGTTAGGGAGAGGCCTGGGCAGAGAGGAGGGACGAGGGGCACTTGGGAAAGCTGTGATGTCACCAGCTAACTGGGACTCCAGGTAGGAGCCAGGGAAGTCACAGAAGGAGAGCACTTTGCCTCCTCCTAACTTCCAGCAGGGCTCAGCAGGCTGTTTAAGCAGTGCACAGAACTGCTGGGTGTGTGTGCGGAGTGTGTGTGCAGGAAAGGAGCCACATCCCTGCTCCACACCTGCCTCTCTTCCTGCAGTGGGTCCCCGTGCGCATTGTGGCGCACAGGATTCCGTTCCTCCTACCTTCTCTTTGCCCAGTGCAGGATTGAATCTACCCGTCTCACAGACGAGCAAGCTTGACTCTGAGGGGTAAGGAGAACGCACCAAGCTCAGGTCGGGCTGCGAACCTGTCTCTTTGGTCCAACTGCACATTTTTCCATTCCCTGCACAGCAGGGATGAGCTGGCCTTGCAGGACCAGCGTGCTGGCTGCAGAAGCTCTGTGTGCGCAGCTGGCTTAGAGCAAGCAGCAAGGGCCCTGCAAGCTGCTCTTGTTCGGAGCGGGACTGGCTTACTGCAGAATGAGGAACTGCACTCCCAGACAGCAAAAACACTTCTCTCCTCCTTCTTTCTTTTATTATTACTTTTAAATTCACAAGCCCTTGACTTTGGAAAGAACGTAGCCCTCCTCCCCAGGAGATGTGCACACATCTCCGGTTACTTTCATGGTTTTCTGTTTCTTCTCTTTCTTTTTTGTTTTAGTACTAGGGATTGAACCCAGGGGTGCCACATTCCCAGCCCTTTGTTAATCTTTTTTATTTTGATACAGGATCTCACCTAGTTGCTGAGGCTGGCTTTGAACTTGCGTTTCTCCTGCTTTAGCCTCCCATTACAGGCGGCACTGGCACCTGCTATCTTTTCAATGGACAGAGAACGTGGCCCTGAAGCAGAGGCTCGAATAGCAGCCTCAAGCTGGCGCTGCCCTGCCCCAGGCATCCCTGGCCTGGCACAGCCCTGTGGCAGAAGCAGGAGGCCAGAGGGGTAGAGATTATAGGGTGATATCCAGTTCCGCTCCCCTACATCCCTTCTCCAGACCTTTCCAGATGGGATGGAACTGCGGGGTCCAAGGGCCTCACAGGCTCAGTCACACTGGGACATTGAAGGCTTCGAGGGCCACTACGCTACAGACCAACACCCAGTGGGACTGTGGGAGGGGGCTTCTGCTACGTGCTGGGCCTCCTCCTACCTGAGTGAGCCTCTGGTCTGAGTGCCCTGTGCTGTGCCACCAAGGCAGGCCAGCCTCGCTGTGTGCTACCCTTGGACCCCACACACCCACTCCAGGTGCACTGAGACACACTGCCTCACGCCAGGGCACCAGAAGGCAGCTCAACTCAAGGGTCCTGGGCAATGCCAGCTTGGTGGGTCCTATGTCAACAGCACAGCCTCCTGCCCAGGCATGCTGACCACGTGGCGGTCCTGTGTTTTGAAGCTAGACGCACCTCCAGCCCTCCAAGCCAGCTCTTTTTCAAGGGCCCACACATCCTCAGGACTCCCAGGTCTCAGGACAGGGCTCGTGGTGGGAGGGAGCGGAGCTCAGATGCTGCACCCTGCAGGGCCCTTCTAGAGGGGAATTTATTTAGGGAATTTGTATGTTCTGCTGCTTTCTTCTCAAACCTATTTGCATTTTAAATAATTAAAACATTAAAACTGAAAAATTTATAAATGAGAGCTGCTAAGAGAATCCTGCCTGGCAGACAATAGAAAAGAAATCATGACCCTGCTAGGGCTGCTGCAGTGTCCTATCTGTCACTCTCCCTGAGGGGCACCATGACACCACGCAGCTCCTGGGCAAACACACACACACACACACACACACACACACACACAAATGCTCAATCGTACACTCATACATACTCACAGGTGCACACACTCACACACATTCACAACACACACTAATGCTCAATTGTACACCCATACATACATGTGCACACACACATTCACAACACTCACACTAACCCTCAATCATGCATTTGTACATACTCACATGCGCACACACTCACACAATTCATGAGCACACTAACACTCAATTATGCACTCATACATGTTCACACATGTATACAATCACACACATTCACACAAACTAACAATTATGCACTCATACACACCCACACGTGCACACACACGTGCACACACATTCATGCACACCCCACACACTAAAACACATTTGCACACATTCATATATTCACTTACACTCACACAATTACACACTTACACATTTATTCTTACCCACACACTCACATGCACACACACACATTTGTTCTTACCCACACACTCATATGCACACACTCACACATTCACTCACACCATAGGCTCACTCACATGCACACACACATGTGTGCACTCAAATACCCACGTGTATACACACATCACACTCACAATTCACTTACACACACATGCTTACATACTCACATTTGCTTACACCCACATGCTAACCCTCATAGGCTTGCACAGCTACTCTCACACACACACACACATGCACAACAATGTGCACTCTGCATGACAGGAAGGCTCACACATGCTGGAAGATGTCCACAGGCTTCCCGACCCAGGGGACCCCTGCATGTGCAGCCACTCGAGGACTCTGGTGAGACTTTGATCCCACTGTGTGACTAGCCCAGTAGACTGGCCAGCACCCAGCCTCTCCTGGCCCACACCCACCTACTTCTCATCTTAAAGTGCATCTGGGGACAGGGGAGGGTGGCCGCTGATGGCAGCGGGCAGGCAAGGAGTGACAGGCACCCGGTCCAGCACGGCTCTGCCTGGTTGTAACAAGCGTGGGGACGTCATGAGCCACAGAAGCCGGCTGGCCGCATCATCAATCACGCGCTGACAGTCACCCTCAGTTTGTTTGTCCCCCTCTGCATAATAAGTGATTGCATCAGGTTTAATTAGATATTGGGTGATCAATCATTGCCAACGAGGCCACTCAGCTTGGGATCTAGATGCTGCAAGGAAAAAAAGAAAACACACAGCGAATCTCATCTCGTGTGTGTGAGCACTGCAGCCCAGGAGCACACACCGTGGCGTGTGACCAAGAGGTATAGAGATGTCTCCACGACGCGAGGAAGAGAATAATTCACATCTGTGCCGCGCCTTGCAGACAGCCCACTGACATTTTACTTTCGCTGCATAATTACTTTTCAATATAATATAATATGCAGACCTGAGGGAGGAAGGGAAAGCAATTAAATTACACACTGATCCCTCCTCCTGCGCCATCCCCAGAAGTGACCAGAAGCTGCCGTTTCAGCGCGTGACCAACTGGGTTGAGGTCCGAATCATGGGGCCGTGGGGGCTTTGAGGGCCAGTGCTGGGGCAGGAGCCTCAACGGGTCAGTGTGGGGCTCCCTTTGTTGATGCTGAACCTTGCTGTGGCTCCCTGCTTCCATAGCAGTAGGCAGATTCTCCTGGCAGCTCAGCAGATCCACAGCGGTCACCACCTCCTCCGTGGTTACTTGTTCCTTTATTTACTTAAAGCCTCTGTTTAACCTCATGGGCAGAAATAACAGGGAGCGTCGGCATGTTCATTATCAGGATGTCAGAGGGCAGGTCAGTGCTTGTATGCATCTCATTAGACACAAGGGCGCATGGGCCCTTGATGGACTTGGGGACCTGCAGTGCTCATCGAGGGTCAGCGGGCGGGGACCCCTGCGGCCCTTGCTGCAGTTGCACCTCCAGTGCCTTCTTAGTGCCATGAAGTAGAAATGTCCCTCCTGACTCTGACCACAGCTCCTGTGCACAAGAGAAGTACTCTAAGCTCCTAAAGGACAGAGCCCTCCACCTCCCTGGAGGTGACAGGGGCTCCTGCTTCTTCCTACTGCTGTTGGAGGTAAAAATCTCCACTCAGTGCGGGGGCCCGTCTGTCACAGGTACGCCAGGAATTCTATGGTTTGGGGAAGTTCCCAAGAGAGTGGGTGGACGGGTGGGTATAGGAATAAATTGTGGGTGAAAGATAGATGGATGAAAGGGTGGGTAGGTGTGTTTAGGGGTAAGTGGGGAATGGATGGGTGATTGGATAACTAGATGGGTGGAGGAATGAATTGTGAGTGATGGGTAGGTGGTTGATGGATGGGTGGATGAGTGTGGGGATGGGTGGGTGGATACATGGATGGATAGGTGGTAAATAGGTGGGTATAAAGGTGGGTGGATGGGTGGGTGGGTGGAGGAATTAATTGTGGGTGATAGGTGAAGAAATGAATTGTGGGTGATGGGTGGGTGGTTGATGGATGGGTGGATGAGTGTGGGGATGGGTGGGTGGATGCGTGGATGGATAGGTGGTGGTAGGATGGGTAGGTGGTAAACAGGTGAGTGGAAGTGGGTGGATGGGTAGGTGGGTGAAGGAATGAATTGTGGGTGATGGGTGAATGAGTGTGGGAGCACATGGGTGGCCTAGTGGGTGGGTGAATAGACATGGTAGTTTTGTGGCAGGTTGACTGAGCATCCTTGTCAGATGCAGCCATAGCCGTGGAGCCATGCTTTAGCTACAACAAGAGACAATAACTAACGGGCTGATGAGGACATGAGTGTCCTCTCTCCTTATAGAAAACACAGAAGAAGCAGTTCCCTTGGATTAAATAATCAGTTGGAACATCATTTTGGAGTACCAGCTGGTTTCGGTGGTTCGGATTCAGCCATTCTGCAGGAGAAAGATGATGGGTTTCATGGGCAGCAGACCCTAAAGTGAGCACAGAAGCAATAGCACGTGCCACATGCACACAGTCTGCGGGCAGCCAGAGCTCTCGGTGTCCTCTGGTGAGAGGTCCTGGCGTCCCCAGTGCTCCTTTCTGTGTGCACACCCACTCCCCATACCTGGAATTTGGCTGTTCACCCGAGGCTGCCTGGGTGATTTTGCCCAGTGATGGCCACCAGCAAGGAGCACAGAGTGAGTGTGACCCAGACCCAGCCTGATGTCCTGGAGGACAGTGGGTCTCAAGGAACTGGTGCTGGCTGTGTGGTCTGGCTCCTGTGCTAGACCGAGCATGCCCTTGGCCCGTGGTGGGTTCCTTTGTGGCCACGTGTCTCCACTAGATGTCCACAAGTGGTGAAATGGCACCTCAGCTGACAGCATCTGCCCATGTGTCCCCAGTCACCAATTTGCTTGTCTTTTGTCTTCCCTCTTGGCCATCTGGGTGAGTGGGTTTTCTGTCTGTCTTCAAAGCTCACTTTCCTTAATTCTGGATTAGCCACATGGCCTTCTTTCTGCTTTCGAGAACTCTGATGTCTTTTTTCCTGCTTTGTAGTAATGACAAATAAATCAAGTGCAGAAGATACTTGGTGGTTTCTGCCAGGGAATCACAGGCCCAGTGTCTGTGCCCAGCTAGTGCTCTCTGACACGCTTGGTTTATTTCCACATCTAAGGACAGGAGACCGCGCAGATTGAGATGCAGTGTAGTGTGGGGAGCAGGAGCCGCGGTTTGGAAGGTTGGGCCCTGGGGCTGCCTTGACCTTGATGGAGGGAGGGGCTGAGCCAGCCTCCTGTGCAGTCTCCTGCCTGCTTTCCAGACATGACCTCTTGTGATAAGGTGCTGTCCCATTTGCTAAGGGAACGGGATGGAGATCGAGAAGGTCAGCAGTCAAAGGAGCCATGTGAGGACCAGGATAGAGCTCAGAAACTCCATTTCACTGCGGAGGGACTACTGTGTGGAGGATAAGTGGACAGAGATGTCCAAGTACAGGAGCCCTGGCATCCAGGCCAGACTCCCTCTGTGCAGCCACCAGCTGCGTAGGTCCACGGCTCCTCCATGAGCCTTGTTCCTCTGGACTTCCAGGCTGGCCTGTCCCACCAGGGTAAGGGGTGGCACCAGCAGTGGCAGGCCTTCTGCTTGGCAGAGCTGAGGGCTAGGACCTGGCTGGCAGCCCCTGATGACAGGAGGCACCTGCTCCAAGACAGGCAGCCCCAGTTTCAGGTGCCAGGCAAGTCCTAGGTGGCTCAGACCTCTCTGGTGAGGCACGAGGGTGGGTTCTGGCTCACGTTCCTGGCCACCTCCACCCTACAACTCTGGAGGGTGCCTGGGTGTGGGTCCTGACCCATGATTCTCCTAGCAGGTGTCTTAGCCAGGAGGGTGGCACTCTTTTCTGCCCTGTGGCTGTCTTCCTCGTAGGGTTGGTACCACCATTGGAGAGGAGGTGGACCCATTGGCCTCACCTGCAGAATAGAGGAGGCCAATGAGGAGACCAGACCTGAGTGGATGGGTGCTTTCTGCATCTGGGAGCATCTGCACTGCTGGAGGGGAGGAGGCTATCTCCTCAACTGGGGGAAGAAATAGCTGGAGGAGCCAGTCAGCTGCCTGGGCTCGGATAAACAGACACATGCATTGTCCAGGACAGCACCTAAGGACCTGGCACTGTGCTCTCTGAGGTGGGTTCTGGGGTCACGCAGCACTGGCCGTGTCCAGGGTGGAGGACCACCAGGCATGGGAGCCTGCTCCTGAACAGGAGCGCTCCCAGGAACCAGCTTTTCAAAGCTCCTGGAGGGAATCTGGGGGAGTGCCAGGGCTTTGTGTCTGCCTTGGGACGACACCGGAAACAGAAATGGGCATTGGGCAACTGAGGCTGGCACGGTGCTCTCTCAGGAACATGGCAGAGTGTGGACACAGGCTTCACGGACAGTCCCAGGGTCTGTCGGGGGTCGGAGTGAGTTAGCTGGCTGTGTGCAGGCCAGGGCTGTGAACCGCTCATCAAGCAGGCCTGGGGAGGCTGTGGTGGAGCACGCCCGTCCTCCTTCCACCCTCACTGAGCATCTTCAGAGGCCCGGGATCCAGGTTGGCGGCCTCTCCAGGCAGCCAGATTCCCTTGAGTCAGTGAGAACAATGCAGGACAAAGCGACCTTCCATGTGCATGGGTGCTGAGGCCCAGGACTCAGCACTGGGGCTGATTGGGGAATGGTGCACCACGTCACCCTAAATGGTGCTCTCGCTCACACGTGGCCCAGCCTGCACGCTCCCACAGGTGCAGGGTCTTGAGGGTCCGTGTCTCCGAGGGAAACCAGGGAAGCCCTGTCCACACTCACTTCTCCTTTTGCTGTTCTTCTGCTAAATGCAACTCAGTGAGATAAACACAGTAAATAACTGGACACACCTGTATGATACGAGCTGAACTTGGGCACATGTATACCCATTGTGCACACCCATGTGTCTGACCTCCAGAAGAACTTAATGCTTAAGCCAATCTACAGTTAACTCCTTCCTAAATATTTTAAAAATAAAAAGCTGAAGCTTTTATGTTGAGATAGTTGTATTTGCAATGTAATTGTAAGATTAATAGCGATGATTTCTTTCCCCCCTCCACATCTCCCAGTGGTAACATTGGCAGGGAGTTGCCCTGGGCACCACCCACAGAGGTCATTCTGATTTTCCCAGCTTTACATGTACTGTGTGTGTCTTCTGAGTGTGTGCACCTGTGTATACATGTGAGCATGTGCGGTGTATGTGCTCACACGCACATGTGCCTGTGCCTATGTGTGACTGGGTGTACCAAACCCATGTGCACATGTGTACATGAATCATGTGTGAACTCCCACATGTTTCTTCCTGCATGTGACTGGGTGCACATATGTGCACACTGAGCACATGTCATTATGTGCCTGTGCCTGTGTGTGACTGGGTGCACATGTATATACACTGAGCACATGTCATGTATGTGCTCACACACACATGTGCCCATGCCTGTGTGTGACTGGGTGAACCCATGTGTATGTGTGTACATGCATCATGTGTGAACTCACACACATGTTTTCCTGCATGTGACTCAGTGCACATGTGTGTACATATGTACATGCATCATGTGTGAACTCACATACATGTCTTCCTGCATGTGACTCGGCACACATGTGTGCACATGTGTACATGCATTGTGTGTGGACTCACACATGTGTCTTCCTGAATGTGACTGGGGGCACATGTGTGTATGTGTGTACATGCATCATATGTGAACTCACACACGTGTCTTCCTGTGTGTGACTGGGTGCACATGTATGTACACTGAGCACATGTTGTTTATGTGCTCAGACACATGTGCCTGCGCCTGCATGTGACTGGGTGAACCCATGTGTATGTGGGTACATGCATCATGTGTGAACTCACATGTGTCTTGCTGTGTGTAACTGGGTGAACCAAAACCATATGTACATGTGTACATGTATCATTGTGAACTCACACACATGTCTTCCTGCGTGTGACTGGGTGCACGTGTGTGCACCGGTATCGATGTGTGCCTCAGCAGTTGAATCTTGGTGTAGAGCCCTGCGCCCTGCAAAAAGAATTGGGGTGCCATGGGAGACACAGAGTTACCCTCCTGAATCCATGTCTCTCCCCACAGTGCCTTTCCCAGCCCTTGGTGGACAAGGATCCCCCATCTCTGTTTAGACAAGTTTCCCCAAGCGTCTCACACGGCGTGTGACCACTGGAGTCCAGCCACCATGCCCCTGTGCTGGGTTCAATCCTGTGTGGGCCAGCGGCGTCCACTCAGGGTGGAGTTGTCTGTTGGAAGGTCATCTGGGTCGTTTCCTCTGGGCTATCACGAAATAAGCTGCTGTGGACACTGCATAGGACTGTGGTGAACATAGTTCCCCTTTGTGGGGGACAAAGCTGCAGAAGGCTGTGGCCCAGGAGGACAGCACAGGAGCATCTCTGTCCCACCAGCACTTGGAGTTCTCCCTTCTCACTTGTTTAACGCTTATGACTTTGAGAACTACTCGGCGCAGTGAAGACCGCACCTGCCTGAGTCTGGACTCTGCCTTTGTTGTAGGGAGAGCTCCTGGGAAGAAAAGCATTTACCCTGCGTCATTATGGATTTCAGCTGGGGGAAGTTCATTGCTACAACCACAACGTGCTGACCCTGTCAGGGGAAATAATCAAAGTTGGCTTCTCAGGGAAAGACTGCAGGACTGAAATTCTCACTTCTTATCGATTTCTTTCCTGGAGGGTGAAAAAGACCCCTTTCTGCAGTAACCCTCACTTTGGAATCTGGGACCCCTGTGTGAGCGACCCACTCTCCTCCTGGGGCTTGGACCAACTGAGGGATGCTTATGTTGGGCTTGTTCTGAAGCTTGGAGACTCTGCATGGGCACCTCTTGTGTATCATATGTGTCTCGGGGAAACTGAGGCACAGGGAACTTAGACCACCTGAGAGTAATCTCCCAGCACAGTAGAGTCCAGGGCCCCATGGGCCGTGACTAGCCAGGAGAACGGACCCTGAGGTCTACTGTACGCACTCCCAGGGGTGCCGCAAAGATCCTGAAGCTTTGGAAGATGTCCTTCTTTGGATTATTATTCTTGTGGTTTGGGGTGACTGTGATGAGCTGTCACAGAGGAGAGGTGACGTTGAAGGTCTTTCAGGGTCTGCATTCAAGTACCCACTGTGATCCACACATTAGGAATTGGGTGGGGTGGACCTACAAACCCGGACCCAGCAATCCACCCATGATGCACCATGGGCCTCTGTTTCTCATTCGCAGCTGGCAGGGCCTCAGAGCTGGCTGCGCCATCCTGTGGACAAGGGGACTTGGGAGGGCAAGACTCCAGCCTTCTCCCCTTGTGGCTGGGAAGCTCAGCAGGCTGCCAGCCATGTTTGATCTGCAAGGAAATGTGCCGAGGTGACAGCCTGCTCTCCCTGCTCTTCAGGGACAGTCATTAAAAATGAAGCACAAAGAGGCCCAGGAGGCCAGGTGCTCTCTGCAGATACAGGAGAGGGCCATGTGCACAACATGACAAGAACAATGGCAAGAACGATGTCTGTTTCTGCTGGCTCCTCAACTCCACTGAGCAGCCTCCCTGGCCGAGGAAGATTGGCCAAAGGCCTTAGAGGACACCCGTGGGCTTAGGAGACTGGGCAAGGGGCTTACAAGAGTGTCCCTCTGCTCGTCCCAGGAAGGGCCTACGCTTCTGAAAGTGGCCTGGGCTGAGCTCACCTGGAAGAGACGACACTGCAGCCACGAACAATGTGCCTCTCCTTCAGCAGTTGGAGTCTTTTCTCCTTGAATAATATATTGATGTAAGCAGCTTGGGCACGCCAGGCAAATTCTCTACACGGAAGTCAAGCGCTGCAATGAGGCTGGTCCGTCTGGCACAGTGCTCTCAGGTAGAGCGTCTCTCAGGACCCTTCCCTGCCAGCCACACTGCTCTGTGAGGACGACTCCATCTGACGCTCTCATAAATGTTTAGTGAAGAGAGCTTCTGCCAGCTTACAGGGTAAAGCAGCTGTGAGGACACCGTGTCACACTCAGCTTTTCAGTGATACCGTGAGAGGGCTTCCCTGGGACCACCAGTCTGCAGGAATTTTGCCGTGGAACTGGCACCGAAACACTGGCAAGGCCAGGAAAATGGCTTTTAAAAAAAAAATTATTGAGGAGTTAAGTTGCTTTTACAATCATAAATGCATATGTACTAACAACATGATATGCACCTGATCCTAATCTAGAATCACTCCCACATTTCCCACACCCCAGACTCGTCTATATTCCCCCATGGCCAATTTAAATGCCTCTCTCTCTCTCTCTCTCTCTCTCTCTATATATATATATATATATATATAATTTGTTCATTTTCCAGAATTAAATGATTGCATAAGTGTATTTGGCTTCTTGGGGGGTAAAGAGTAAGCTACATTCTCAATCCCCCCATCATCCCCTCGCCCCTCCCTCTCTCCTTCCTCTTCCTCCCTACATATCTGCAGTTCCCCTAGATTATGTGTTGCTTTGACTTTGGTGATTCTGGTACATGAGCTTGACTTTCTTTTCATATATGCCTAGGCTTTGCTCTCATCTCCATGATTGAGGGAAAACATTTGACCCTTGATTCTCTGGGTTTGACTAATTTGCTCAGCATGATTTCTCCCATAGCCATCCATTTACCTTCAATGGATGAAAAATCATTGTTTCTAATATCTGAGTAGAACTCCATTGTATATGGGTACCAGAGCTCTTGATCCATTCATCCAGTGAGGGGCAACTGGGTTGGTTCCATAATTTAGCTATTGTAAATTGAGCTGCTATGAACATTGATTTTGCTGTGTCGCTGTAATGTGCTGAGTCAAGCTCTTCTGGGAAAATAACCCAGAAGAGGGATAGCTGGATCATATGGTGGATCCAACCCTAACTTTTCGAGGAGTCTCCACACTGCTTTCCAGAGGGGCTGTACCAATCTACAGTTCCACCAACAGTGTGCTAGTGCTACCATCTCCCCACAACCCCTACAACATCTGTTATTGTTTATATTATTCATTTTTGCCAATCTGACCAGAGTGAGGTAAAATCTTAATGTAGTTTTGATTTGCATTTCTCTACTAGTGATTTAGAACATTTTCTCATGCATTCATTGACTTTTTCTATTTTATCTGTTGAGAAGTTTCTGCTAACTCTCTGGCCCATTTATTGATTAGATTGCTGTTTTTTTAATATCAAGTTTTTTGAGTTCTTTGGAGATTTTAGGTATTAGTCCTTTGTCAGAGGAATCACAGGACATGATTATCTCCCATTCTGCAGGTTCTCTCTTGACAATTTTGGTCAATTCCTTGGCTGAGCAAAAGCTTTTTAATTTAATGACATCCCACTTATGAATTCTTGACCTTAATTCTTTTGCTTTGGGCATCTTGTTGAGAAAGTTGTTGCCAACTCCCATATGTTGGAGTGTTGGTCCTAATTTTTCTTCTCACAGTTGTATAGTAGCTGGTTTAAATCCTAGCTCCTTGATACATTTTGATGTAATTTTTGTGCAAGGTGAGCGGTAGTGATCTAATTTCAACTTCCTGCAAATGTCTTTCTTGTTTGTCCAGCACCATTTGTTGAAGAGGCTGTCTCTCCTCCATGTTATATTTTGACCCCCTTTGTCAAATATAAAATATTTAAAGATTTGTGGATTTGTCTCAGATTCTTCTATTCTATACCATTGGCCTTCTTTCCTATCCTGATACCAGTACTATGCTGTTTTTGTTACTACAGCTCTATAGTATAATTTTAGATCTGGTATTGCAAAACTACTTGTTTCATCTTTCTTGCTTAGTAATATTTTGGCTGTTCTGGTTTCTTATTGTTCCAAATGAATTTGAGAATTGCTTTTTCTATATCAGTAAAGAATAACATTGCTATCTTGATGGGGATTGCATTGAATCTGTATAATCTTTTGGACAAATGGCCATTTTAATTATATTAATTTGCCTAACCAAGAACTGGAATGTCTTTCTGTCTTCTCAGGTCTCCTTAAATTTCTGTCTTCAATGTTCAATAATTTTGATTGGAGAGATCTTTTACTTCTCTTGTTATATTAATTCACAAGTGGTTTTTTTTGAGGATATTATGAATGAGACTTATTTCCTGATTTCTTTTGCTGTATTGTTGTTAGCATATAAGAAAGTTATTGATTAGAGTATTGATCTTGTAGCCTGCTACTTTGCTAAATCTGTTTATAAGCTCAAGTAGTTTTCTGGTGGAGTTTTTGGGGATCTTCCAGATATAGGATCATGTCATCAGTAAAAAGATATTTTGACTTCTTATATTCCAATTCTTATCCCTTTGATTTCCTTCTCTTGCCTGACTGCTCTGACTAGGGTCTCAAGGACTATGTTGAATAAAAGTGGTAAGCGTGGGCAGCCTTGTCTTGTTCCTGAGCTTAGAGGAAATGTTTTCAGTTTTTCTCCATTTAGTATTATACTAGATGTGATTTTGTCATACATGACCTTTGCCTAGTTAAGGTACATTCCTTTGATACTGATCTTCCCCAAAGCTTTGATCATAAATGGGTGCTGCATTTTATCAAAGACCTTTTCTGTGTCAATTGAGACCATCACATGGTTTTTGTCATTAACTCTGCTTAAGTGATGAATTACATTTATTGATTTGTGCAGGTTGAACCAGCCTTGCATCCCCGGAAGGAAGCCCACTTGATCATCATGATGTTCAAGTGTTTTTGAATGTGGTTTGCTAGAACTTTATTAAGGATATTTGTGTTGATATTCATCAGGAATATTGGTCTGTAGTTTTCTTTTTTTTAATGTGTCTTTGTTGGGTTTTGGTATCAGAGTTATTGTTGTCTCATAAAAGTGTTTTGGAGAGTTCCTGCCTTTTCAGTTTCATGGAATAGCTTAATAAGGAGAGGTGTTAGCTTCTCTTCATAGGTGTGGTAAAACTCAGCAGGGAATCCATACACTCCTGGACTTTTTCTCCTTTGGAGGGCTTTTAATTGCTATATGGATTTCAGTGCCTGTTATTGTGTTGTGAAATGCTTTTCAATATCATCCTGAACCAATTTGAGAATGTTGTATATGTCTAGAAATTTGCCCATGTTTTCCAGATTATTTGATTTAGAGGCGTATAGTTTTTCAAAATATGTTCTTGTAATTTGTTGGATTTCCATGGGGTCAGAGGTGATTGCTGCCTTTTCATTGGTGATTTTGATTTACTTCATTTCCTTCCTGCCTTTAGTGACATTGGCTAGGGGTCTGTCAATTTTATCTAATATTTCAACTCTTTGTTTCATTGATTCTTTTTATTATTTTGTTTGTTTGTTTTCAATTTAATTGATTTCAGGTCTGATCTTTTCTGTCTTCCACTAGCTTTGGGATTAGATTGTTTTTCTTTTGTAGGGATTTGATGTGGAGCATAAGCTTATTTATTTAGGACATCTCCTGATTTTTAATATAGGCACTCAGTGCTATAAATTTTCCCCTTAAGAATGCTTTCGTGCTGTTCCAGAGATTTTTGATATATTGTGTCTTCATTCTTATTCATTTCCAAGAATTTCTTGATTTCTTCTCTCATGTCTTCTTGGATCTATTTTTCATTTAATAGGATATAATTCAATATTATATATGTATATATATAATGTATATATGTATATATGTATTTTCTGTTATAACTTTTGCTGTTGATTGCTAGGATCACAGTGTTATGGTCTGATAGGATACATGGGATAATATATACTTTTTATATTTGCTGAGATTTTCTTTGTGAACTAGAATATGATCTATTTTGGAGAAGGATCCATGCACTGCTGAGAAGATGGTAAACTCAGTCAATTTGAAGTGGAATATTTTATAGATGTCTGCTATGTCCATTTAATTTATGGAATTGTTTAGGCAGGGGATCTTTTCTTTTTTTGCTTTGATGTTCTGTCTTTGGTGTTAGAGAGTATTAAAATCTCCCAGTATTATTATGTTGTGGTCCATAAGTGGTTTTATGTCCTGCAGTATTTTTTTTTCCCACATACTTGGGAACGTTGGTGCTTGGCGTATATTTACTACAGTTATATTTTCCCAATATATTTTTTTTACTATGATGTAGTGGCTTTCTTTATGCCTTCTGATTAAATTTTGATTGAAATCTACTTTGTCAAACATAAGTATTGCAACAGCATCTTGTTTTTTGGGGCTGTAAGCCTGGTAGTTTTTTTTTTCTCCTTTTTTTCACTCTCAATCTGTGGATGTCTTTGGCTGTTGGATTATGTTTTCTGATCCAATCTGCTAATCTGTGTCATTTGATTGGTGCATTGAGACCATTCACATTTGGTGTTAGGATAGTTATGTGGTTGTGGTTTATAGAGAGTTATATTAGTGAGTTCAGTGCTGTCTTGATTTTCTTTTGATAGTGTGTACTTTTACTGCATTTCTTCTGTTTGTGGGTTTTGGTGATTGCTTGCTTTGTATTTGGAGTTTATCTTTGAGAATTCTTTGTAACGCTGATTTTCTGTTCATGAGTGTCACAAGTCTGATCTTATTGTAAAATGTTCTTATTTCCCCTTCAAATCTGAAGCTGAATTTTGCTGGGTATAGTATTCTTGGATGCAGGTTGTGGTTATTCAGAGATTGAAGGATCTCCTTCCAAAATCTTTTTGCTTTTAAGGTCTGAGTTGAAAAGTTATGGGTTTGCTTCTGAATGTGATTTGGCATTTCTCTCTTGTAGCTTTTAATATTCGTTCCTTGACTTCCCTGTTATACATTTTGAATATGATTTGTCTTGGTGAGTTTCTCATTTGGTTAGGCCTATTTGGTGTCCTATGTACTTCCTGGATGAGCATATCTGACTCTATTTTAATATGGGAAATATTTTCTTTAAGTACTTCATGGAGAATGTTCTTTATGCCATTCATTTACATTTCACTTTTTTCTTGTATCCCAATTACTCTTCTATTATTTCTTCTGACTTAATCCCAGACATTTTGAAAATTCTGTTCATGCTTTTTGAGTTTTTTCCTTTTTTGTCATCTGTGTGTTCAAGCTTACTCAGCCTATTCTCCTTGTCAGAAGTTCTTTCTTCAACAGCTGTGGTTCTGACTTTTGTAGAAGTTAGTCTATTATTAAATTCTTCCATTGTTTCTCTGATGTGATTGACTGAAGATTTTTAGCTCTGTTACTTCCTTTTTCAGTACGTCAATTTCTTTGATAATAGTTTTCATCTCCTGAGTTTTAGCACTTTGTCCCTTCATTAAATCTTCTTTTAGTTCATTGCTCCTTTTAGTAATCAGATCATTGACAATTATTTCTAGGTTTTCATCCCACTCCCTGTCCATGTGTCCTTCGTTGGGGAGTTGTGGGTTTGAGATCAAGTGTTTCCACTTTGATTCCTCATTCTTGAAGAGCTTCTTCTGGATCTTTGGATCTCCAGGTGCTTCTCCTTACAGGCCAAAGGGTTGGGTCAGATACTGCCTGTCTGATGACCACCTTCTTCCAGATGCTGCTTCTGCCTGAAATTTCATTTTGCAGCACTCTTTGGATCTAGGCTCCAGGGAATGGATCTGGAACCTATTGGGGGTGTGGGTCAGCCTGTGGGATTGTTGAAGTGCAGCAAGGGACAGGCCACATCAGGCTTGTACACCACGATCAGACCTGGAATCCTTGGTAGCAGGCACATTTTCAATATATCTGGACCTTGCAGGTGTGCACTGTGGCTGGGTGACTCCAGGTGGTAGTCCTCCTTGGGGGTGTCCTGGGCACCTGCTGGCCCACCAGAGTTCTGGGCCTGTGCAGTAGGGGTGGGGCAGCCTCAGGCATTGGTCCTTCTTGGAGTGTCTGGGGTGCCTGCCAGCCCTGTACTAGAGTCCTGGGCCTGAGCAGTGCATGGGAAGGGCAGCTCTGGGCAGTGGTCCTCCTTGGGGTTGTCCAAGATGCCTGCCATCCCCAACAAAATCTGGAATCAGGCTCCTTGCTCAGGTAACATGACAGCAGGGCATCAGCTGCTCCACACCAGTCTGCCCTGAGCTGCTTTTCCTTCTCCCTGGGCCAGAACAGGAGGAATCTCAATGTCTTATGCTTTCATTTATTTCTGGAGTGTGTTTCCTCCAGTTGGGAGGTGGGTAAGCCAATCCCCCCAAGCATGGCTTCAGAAAGCTGCCCACTGTACCTGGGGGCTTCTTTGTAGATGCTGCTTTACTTGTGTCTAAAGTAAAACTTCAGGCAAATTAAAGTTAACTCTTTATTTGAACAGAGATCAATTTATGAATAAGGCCGTGCACACTCAGAACAAGGAGCAATCCAGGGAGCTTGGGCCAGTGATGTGGGTGGGCAGTGAGGCCCATTCAACGATTGGTCCAGAAGCAATTGGCTGAGGTGACAGGCTGTGGATGGCCCTCCACTCTATAACAAGGATCTCACATTAAGTCACAGTTTGTTTACAGCCTAAGGTTGCGTTGGTCCAAATGTAACCCAGTTTTACACCTTGAATGGTGAGGAGGTCCACCCTCTACCCATGCTGTTAGCAACTGCTGCCTACCCACCCTATGCCAACCTGGAAAGTGACAATTTTCATGAGACTGGACCAAGCTTCCCTGGCTTTTGGAAATGTGTGAAGAAGAGCCTTAGGAAGCCTTGGGATCTGATGTACTCATATGGGATCTGGTGTACTTGTTTGGGATCTGGTGAGCTTGTATAGGATCTGGTATGCTTGTATGGGATCTGGTGTGCTTGTATGGGACCTGGTGTACTCGTATTCTCATGATATTTGCGGCACAAAGAAAGTTCTTGTGCCTTGGCAATGGTGACAGTCTCAGAATTGTGGCTGGCAGGGTAAAGGACAGATGTGCTGTGTACCATGCAGCAGCTCTCAGGAGAGGGCCTGAGCCGTCCCTGTGGTGTCTCTGCCAGACTGTCCGAGGGTTCTGAGAAGGCCACTCAGCCTCTGAGCTCAGTTAGCACATTATAAGGCAGCTATGGGAGATGGCTTGTCCTACGTCTCTCCAGGTGGACTCTAAATTGCACAGCTGTGGGACCCAGGACCATCTTTCGGCCAGAGCAGTCTCTGGAGCACCAAGGACAGAGTGGTCTGCCTGTGGGATTGGGAGGTAGTGTCCCTTTCTCTGTAACCTTGGGAGAGAACACAATGGTGCCAGGTTGTCCTCAGAAAGGAGTAGGGCTTTGTGCACCTGCTGGGTATTTTGGGAATCAGTCTTGGGGTGGGGCAGGGTGGGGAGGGAAGGGATCACAGAGCATTCCAGTGGGATTTTCAGAACACAGGAGGAGTCCTGGGGTGGTGCTGGGCACTTTCCCCCCCGTACCTTGAACTAACACTGAGAAAGAAATACATCTCACGAATACTTCCCCTGCCTGCATTTTAGATGTTATTTAAGTCAGCCACTGAAGAAGAAAATGGGTCCATGAAGGAAATTGACTTCTGCTGACGTGTGATGCAGACACTTCCTCCCCTGGTGCCAGATTTGCTAACTGAGGCCACAATAGAGTCCAGCCTTGTCCATGGTCACCTCCCAGATGTGCTCATCACCTGCAGATGCACACCAGTTCCTCCAGGGCAAAGGCCAGGGCACAGCTGGAGTGTCCCCCTTGTCCACAGGTGCTGCTGTGCCTCCTCCTGGAGGGACACTGCCGGCCTCCTTGCCCTGTAAACTGCTGCACTTTAAATGTCAGCAAAGCTGTTCCATGATACTGTCAGGATTTTTACACAGAAATAATGCAGTGTGCACTTCATGTGCGGGGCAGGAAGCCTCACAGCTGCTCACCCTGGGCATGTACATCTGTGCACGTGCCCTCTCCAGGAGGTGCCTGGATATACCATGTAGCTTTCAAAGTAGGATGCTTTGGGGACATTGAGGTGAGTATTTAATAAATAAGGCAACTTACAAACCTTTCATTAGAAAAAAAGCATTTTCCACCATTTGACCACCACAGACCTGGCTTCATTTATGTGGTAATATTAAGGGTTCACCTCTCCCGTGTCCCGCATCCATTTTAATCAGTGGCTTCACCTTGTGAGTGCTAAGATTCAAGGTTGCCCCTCTGCCCCTTCTGGCCAGCTGATGCCCAGGAATGTTGGTCCACGGCCCAGGACATGCACTCCACCCAACAATGAAGCATTGTTTAGGCAAATTACAAGAACAGAACTTGTTCTCCAACTTATTAAACCTGCGATGACCTAGGTCATGCACCACCAAGTCTCCGCTGTGTGTGGGGCATGGAGATTGCAGAGACCGTCTGCCACGTTGGAGGTGAGTGTGCAGAGCACAGCAGCCATCTGGTTTTGGAAGATTTCCTGACTCTTTCCTGTGTATGGCATCCCCATGTCACCGAGGTGTCTGGGACACCTGATGGGGCCATCTCTAGAGTGGTCCCTGCAGCCAGGGCCCAGGACTATTTCCATCACCTCCTCCCCATGTCTGGCCGCCCACTGGGAGACTCAGGGTTGGAAAGTGAACTCATAAGAGCTGTTTCCTCTAAGTTCTGGCTGCATCAAGAACAGAGAGAAATTATCCTGAAACTTGCTACAAGCAACAGGATTACAAGCAATAGACTTTATCCAGTCTACTGCAATAGAGGAGAGGGACTTTGTTCCACATCTGGTGAAACAGGGACCAGCGGAGTCACAGTTAGTGTGAGGGCAAAGAAGAGGATGGAAAGTTAATGAAAAGAACTTAACCCAGTGTCAGGGTGCAGGAGGAGAACTCCTAGAGAGACCAAGGGTGGTGTCCTCCCTCAACAGGCTCTGCAGGGCTGTTGCTAAAACTGGGTTCAGCTGACCGAGGTCAGGCCTCGTGAAGAAGAGGTTGGGAGGAGCCCGGGGAACACTTGGTCCACCTTGTTATGCTGGTTGGGGTCCTTCTGCCCCAGGGAGAACTCCACGCTTATTATAGTTATCAGCACCATTCCTGCTGCCCCCCTCAGCTCTCAGAAGGGATGAATTCCACAATCTTTATGTGCTGAGGGATCTCGCTCCAGGAGAATAGTCAGAGAGGAGTACTTAGACCACACAGCCCCCGAATCTGCCACCCCTCAATATTGTCCTCATCCGGTGGAACTTGGGTTAGCTCATGGACCACAAGTGAGTTAACACATCTTCAAATGCCATTTCTAGCATTCCAGACGTGTGCAGTGTAGGTGGACTTAAGAAGAGGATAGCAGGGCTGGATGGGGTGGCTCAGCAGTTGGAGCACACAACTAAATGCTGGAGAAAAAGAGCAGATGGAAAAATAAATAAAACTGATTCTCTCTCTCTCTCTCTTTTCTTTAAGAAAAAAAAAAAAGAAAAAGAAGAAGAGGAAGTGGGAGCTGATCCAAACAGCTGAACATCGCCCTGGGAGCAGGAGAGAGGCTGTCACGAAGGTGCACAGATGTGGGACCTGGACGTGAGCATCTTGAGCAAACTGGGACCTAGGAGTGCTGTTCACAGGTGCCTCTGGTTAGTTCCCTGCCTCGAACCCCGCCCCAGCCCTTCTGGCTTGCAGAGCAGTCCATTCCGGAACCGCAGGGCACACCCTTGCCTTCTCCCACCATGCCGGGCTCCCAAGGCTGCCCAGTATTTCTGTGCTGCCGCAGGCTGAGCCACGACTCCTTGCTAGCCGTTTCCCACCTCTGTGCTCCAGGCTGTCGGCACATCTTCACATGCTCTGTGCTGTGAAGTCCAGGAAACAGGCTCCAGGGCTTAGGTTACGGGGCCGAGATGTTGCCTTCTAAGCAGGCTTTGAAGCTTTGCCTGCTTCACTATTTTATTTCCCTCACATAAGCCTTTTGCCCCCTGCATTGGCTCCCTGTCCTTGGTGGAGGCTGGGTCATGGCCTTATTCCCTCCCAGGAGGCAGCTTTGCAGCAGCCACGCTCAGTGGGCATGTTGCCACTTCCCACGGGAACCCTGGGCCCCAGACTCTGTTCCATCTGCCCCAGGACCCCGGTCCTCTGGCCTCTGGCCCCACCAGCTCCTTCTGATTGGAACTGAGCACTCTTGTCTGCCTATGAGCTCTCTCTCCTCCAGCCCCAGTTGCGGAGCCAGAGTGCTCCCTTGCCCACCGGGGCCAACATAGCTGACACCAACAAGGTGGAGATGTCTCAGGAGACACACCAGGTGCCTGTCTGTTGCAGTGTCCCCCAGGTCTAGGTGACCTCTCCATCCCTGAGCATGTCTGTGAGGGGTCTGCCCATGACCCAGAAAACAGCTAACTGATGGGTGGGGCTGGCTCGGGGACACTGAGACACCAGCACAGCCACGCCTTGTGTGAAGACTGAATGCATAGCCTCCGTTCCCGATTCTTGGACAGAACACCTGTGGGGTGGTCCCTGAGTCATCCCCGCAGGCTCCCATGGGTCTGGTCTCAGATGACACAGCCCAAGACCTCAGATGCCCTTGGTCCTGTGCAGAAGGGACTTCAGTTCCCATGGAGCCAGGGCGTGAGCCCGTGACACCCAGGAGCTGCCGCCTACGTGGAATTAGGAACGTGAGTCCCTTCCAGGCACGAGGTTACCTCAGTGCACCCTGGGAGCAGTTGCAGGAGGAGCTTGAAGGGTGCACCCTGGTGCACTGTTTGTGTCACGTTTGTCAGGCTAGCGAGCAGGGGTGCATCACAAAAGCTCCATCAACCACGAGCTCCCTGAAGCCCTGTTCACCTGGAGGCCAGTTTTGAGCAGCTCTCCCTTTTAGACTATTCTGCATACACGTTTGTGCTCCATCTTTAAAGCTTGGCATCATGGCAACATTGAACTCTAAGAGTATTCTCTCCTTTTAAATGACTTATAATATTAGTAACACTAGAAAGCTGAATGTCTTACAATGGGGATTTGTCACCTCTGTGGTATTTATAGAATGTGATTAAATCATGGTAATATTAAATCGTATTTGATAATGTGGAATCATCATATGTGATCAGCGCACATTACTATGTAAGTGAAATACAGTGTTCAAAAAGCAGACGTCTCATGATCCAGTTTTAATGACTGCTATTAAAATAACTTGTAAAGTAACATATGGCAACATGGCTAGACTGTTATTTTAAAAATCCTAGCAGGATGGATCTCTGTGCAGTGAGACAGCAGCTGTCTCATGTCTTATTTCAATCACCTACATTTCCAGGAGTGTGCTGCTTTTGCAGTAAAAGTCAAGCTACCAGAAGTCCTGTTGCTTGCCTGGAGCTCCAGTTCCCACACTTGCCATGAGCTCCGGTTGTGCCGAAGGCTGCTTTTGCACTTGGGATCCCAGCAGGCAGTCAGGTGTCTCCCCTTTTTCAACTAGAGATGAATTGGTGGAGAGCATCCTTGGGCACAGAGCATCACGCTCTTGGGGTGATTTCTACTGTGTGGCCTCAGGTCAGGAATCCCTGCATTGTGAGGCAAAGGATTGATCCTGGGAACAGAGCCCAGTGTGTGGGGCAGGAGTGGAAGGTCATTTCCAAGGAGGCCTTGCTGCAGGCAGATTTGAGGCTGAGGGAAACCCATCACCCCCATCTTCCCACCTTCCCAGCACTGGGTTAGGAAATCAGTGCTCCCTTCCAGTGCTCCAGAAATGGCTGTCCCAGCTAGGCAAGATGGGGAAGAGCTGGGGACAGACAGAAACGAGGATGATGCCCAGACTCTGACAACCACGAAAACTTACAGCCCCACTCTGCTTGCAAAGGAGGAGCAGCCACACGCACCTCAGTCCCCCCTTGCAAGAAGCAGCAGCCAGATGCACCTCTGCAGGGATATCAGCTCTGCTCCCACCTGTGTGCCTGCACGTGCTAGACCTGCCCGTGCCCCGGACCATGCACAGGTGGGTACTGAGCATGTGTGGACACAAGCCCAGGCACACTCACAGTTGTCAGGGGGTGACACATGTCAAGGAAGGACACTTACTTTGAAGTACAGTTTATTGTATGATTTGCAAAATGGAAATTAGCTCCTTGAAGCTGAGAGACATGGGTGCAGGCCAGGTCTCAGTGGGCCCTGGCCTCCTGTCTCAGGTGACGCTCTGGTTACATATAACACACGTGTATGTGTGCGCTCTGCCTTGTCCCCCTGACCTTTCTTTGGGGGACACTATTTCCCTGTCAAAGTTACCATGGGCCTCCCCAAAAGCCCCCTGCACTGAAGATCCGTGTTCTGGCGTGCAGGTAGACAAGTAATGCACGGTCATGATGGCTTATTTTGAGGACATCATAGTTACAGTCAGGCACATTTTCTAACAGTGAAACAAATCCGTTCATTGCAACCCCATGCCTAGGTTTTCCTCTCAGGGCCTGAGCTCCTTGTTTAGGTTAATCCCTCTCCAGGGAGAGGTGCTGCAGATCTGGAGCAGGGACCAGAATGATCCTGAAGCTTAAGGCTCTAGGTGGCCTGGGTGCTGGATCAACGGGCCTCTTGACTCTTGCATAACAAAACCCAGCAGCATCTGAGGTGACCTCAGCAGAGGCTGGCATGAGGGTGGTCTCCAGGGCCATCCCAGTGAGGTGTGTGAGCTGACCCGCTTGAAAGTGCCCCGGCCATGCTGAGTTAATGCTTCATTACACCTGTTGAAGCCTAGTTGAAGGGGCGTGCACAGCTCTGAGGTCTAACCTGTTGAAGCCTAGTTCAAGGAGCGAGCACAGCTCTGAGGTCTAACCTGTTGAAGCCTAGTTCAAGGAGTGAGCACAGCTCTGAGGTCTAACCTGTTGAAGCCTAGTTGAAGGGGCATGCACAGCTCTGAGGTCTAACCTGTTGAAACCTAGTTGAAGGGTCGAGCACAGCTCTGAGGTCTAACTTGTTGAAGCCTAGTTCAAGGGGCAAGCACAGCTCTGAGGTCTAACCTGTTGAAGCCTAGTTCAAGGGGAGTGCACGGCATTGAGGTCTAAGGTTCTGGAGCAGCTCTGGGTGATCTCCCCTGACTTCTTAGGAATGAGGGTGGTGGCAACTGCCAACAGTTCACTGGGCTCTGTCCAGGGCCTGGCTGTGACAGAGTGCAGCCAGCTGCCCTGGAAGCTGAGGTCTGGAGTACGCTGGGTATCTCAGGCGCCAGCTCCAGGCGTGCAAAGAAAGGCAGCAACCAGGGTTTTGATCTGTGAAAACCACACGTACGGCATCTTGGGAAAACGTGGGCCCCTCCTCTGTGGATGTCTGCGTGCACCTCACTTTGCCTCTGTTTAGAGGGGATGCTCATGGTCCCGGGGAGATGGACTCAGCTGGGGTCTGGAGCATCGCGGGGCACAGGGTCAGGCAGCAAAGCACTCAGCCTGCTTTCTCATGATTAATTGAAGAGGCCTAGGTGAAATCCCACCTCTCCACACTCACGTTTCCTGCTAAAAATGGGCCACCATAATTATACGTTAAATATGATTCAAATCTTCAGGGAACTGTAACTTAATAAGCATGAAAAAATTAATGAAAAGCTTAATTATTATAATAATACCATTAAAATCTAATAAAGAAGGAAAAAAGTTGACTTCATTTTAGTTTAGCTTGGGCATCTAATATCTTTTTCCCCCTTTAGCAGAACTGTAATTAATTTAGATGTGGGTTTTCAGAGAAGCTAAATTTTATTCCACAGAGCTCAAAACTCTTCAGAGAGCCGGCTGCAGGGTCGTGGACTGAGTTCGGAGGGTCAGCACAGGAGGGCAGGTGACTTTTCAGTGGGTCCACTCCTCCCCCCACTCTTACTGCTCTTTAATCTCTGACTGCTACGATGCCGCTTCAGCCTTGGGAGCCACAGAGCACACAGGTGTAGTGTGGCTCAGGGTGCGAGTTCAGAGCAGTCATGCAAGGCACAAGCACTGGGAGGCTAGCTGTAGCAGGGATGACACTGCAGGCACATGAGAAAGCTGGTCCCCAGGCTCCATAGCTAGGCCAGAGTTGCGAGAACTCCCCACCCCCCAGCATGCCCATCGCAACCCATGGCCCACACCTGTGTGCGGCTCCACGGCCACACGGAGCTCATGTGGGCCGACGAGACTGGGCTGGCCTCTGCTGGTCCTTGCCTTAGAGGACTTCACAGTACCTAGCGCCCTGGACTGATGGTGGCACTGCTAGTACCTGCCACCCTCTCTGAGTAGGGGCCTGAACCTGGCTTCTCAGGAAGCCCTGCTGTCTACAGCTGGAGTGGCCGGCATGCAGAGGTGGGCTATGGGCCATCACTGATGTTGCAACGGGTGGGTCCTAGGACTGAATAACAGCACCAACATGCACTCAGCACCATGGGGGAAGCTGGTTCAGCACCATCAGGCCCACAGTGACTGTCAGCAGAGTCCAGAACCCCATCATTCAATGAGGGGCCTGGTTGAGGTGGCTGCAAAGTCCCAGGGGTCCCTTTTCAACAGTGTCACAACAACTACAGTGATGCTGCACAAAAAGCTGCCACTACCACCTGGTACTGGGGACCTGGACTCGGGAATCCCTGCTCTCATCTGTGCCAGGTAAACAGGAGCTTGCCTCTTCCTGCCGACCGTGGGGAAGGAGCTGTGCCCTGCTCCTGTGAAGGCTTGGCATATTCTCCTTCAACACCATGGAAATCCTAAATTCACAGAGTAAAGTGCATTTTGTCAGAAACCTACGCAGTTTGAATGCCCCATGTGTCTGTTAACAGTGAGTTGAGGGCTGGAGCAGTGGCTCAGCAGTTGGAGTGCCTGGCATGCACAAGGACCCAGGTTCAAACCCCAGCACCACACATATAGCTAAGTTTTGGAGAAACAAAAGTCAGGTGGAAAAATAAAGTTGGTTCTCTCTTTCCTCTGTCTCCCTCTATCTCTCAGAAAAGAAACAAAATCCAGCCTTGCTCTTACACTCTGCTGCCTCCACCATGTACTTGCAAATTGGGATGTGACAGTCAGTTGAGTTTTGTAGCAGATGGTGGAAGTTTATGAAACTAATCAATTAATGAATAAATAAGAATAAACTTTAAAAGCAAACCCATAAAGCCCAGTGAGTTGAGTTCTGACTGATTTGGGATGTCAGCAGGGCAGCGGGGTAAGTATAACAGCTTCCAGGCCAGCACTGGGAGAGGATGGCGTGGTGGGGACGGGCCTGCTACTTTCCCTAAACCTGAAAGAAGATGTAAAATGACCTGCCGTTTGCTTCACAAGGGGTCAAAGTCCTCAGGAGAGGAGCTGTGCTGGTACATTTTGGCTACTGGGTATCATTTTGGTCACTTTCATTCCCAAGTGAATAGTTTTAAATTTAAATGGGGTGAAATAATCGATGGGATTAAAGGAAAAGTATTCTTTGCACACTACTGACGTGAGCTTTAAAGAAAGATGAATGTAACAGTGTTCCTGACCACTCAGGAGCCTGCTGTCCAGCACCAGTGGGGACAGTCTCACTATGGGAGACAATTCCCTGCTTCCAAAGGCTTCCTGCAGTTCCGAGCCCCCAGTGTCTCCACCCTGGGGATTGGGAAGACACAAACAGGCTCCTGGGCCCCATCTGAGGTTCATTGAGTCAGGGTTATTTTATTTTTCCTGGCAGGAAATGAGGTTAGGGCTGGGGACGTGTCCCTCCCTCCATGAGCGATGTCATGCTGCTTCCTCTGCACCTTGACCTTTCAAGGGTTGCATGAAAAATTAGGAGGCTCTGAGTTTTATTTTCACGTAGAAAGGGTGAATCTCTTTAGAGAGCCGCAGCCTTCCGCTCCCCTTCTTTCTCCGACTCCACCAAGACCCCTGAGCTTTGCTGCCCGGCTGCGTCTCAGGCCTTCTGCCTCTCGGGCTTGTGCAGGCTCCGGCAGGTCTTACAGTCCGTTCCAGGTGTGCGTTCCTTGGCTCTTGGAATGTTTCTGAGTTTCCTTCGGCTTCTTGCAGGAGGAGAGGACACTGTCTAAAGACAAATCTGCGGAGGACTTAATGGAGGTGGCTGTGGCAAGCGCCTGACTGTGAGCTGCTCAAAACAGTCTCACCTTCAAAGACGCAAGGGCTAGGGTTTACGTTGCAATCCGGTCAGGGCGAAGCAGGACATTTTCTATCTGCCTTGCTTTATATGGGCACGTGCCGTCCGTCTACCCCATCTCTTAACCTGCGAGACCTGTGGAAGTATTTGATGTGATTCTACACTTTGTTTCCAAAATACAGAAACTGGTTAAGTTTTTTACATTGCTTGCTTTTACAATTTATTTTTATTTTAATTTTGAGAAAGTTGAAGATCTGCACGTGTCCATCAGGAATAACAGGGACACCACCTCAGTTCTCTGGAGCGAGGTCCTGTAACAGCAGCAGCAGTACCATGGCCAGGCCAGCTGCCATCAGGGAGGGTCACATTGTCCCCAGGGCCAGGAGGTCTCTCCTTCCTAGGTCCACACCCACTGCACTCATGCCCTGCAGAGCCCTGGCAAGCACCAGTGCACCCTCCACCCCGAGATCCGGCATCTCAGGGGGCTCACCATTGAGACCAGGCTTTCTGTGCAGCGGGTTCTCTGGAGGTCCACACCTTGTGCTGGTGGTCTTCCATGGTGCGGCATGCCACACCATTTACCCACCTGCCCGCGGGAGGATGTTGGCTTTCTCCCTAGTTGGCTATGACACCTAAACCTGCTGCAAATGTGAGCTTCCCCTTCTCTGGGGAAACTGCCCTGGAGGGCCCTTGCTAGGTCAGATGGTCGCTGCGTATTTAGTCTTTTAAGAAGCTGCAAAGCTGCCGTTGGTAATGACTGTACCACTTTCCCTTCTCGCCAGAAGAGAACTTAGTGATTCGCCCTTTGCAAATCCTTGCAGCGTTTGGTTGATGTTTTTAATTGTGGACATTTTGATGGATGTCTGATCATGCTTTAGTGTGGTTTCAATTTGCATGTCCCTAATTGCTAGCCCTGCTGAGTATATTTCTGTGTGCTTTGGTGACATGTCCATGGATTTTTTTCCAGGCTCTGCTTGGATTATTCTTTCAACATCGATCTTGTTTTATGTTATTCTTCGATGGCCAGGTGGTTTGCAACCACCTCTCAGTAGGTGGCTTTGTCCATTTCACACTCAGAGAGGAAAGTCTTATTTTAATTTTGATGAAGTTCTGTTTATCAGCTTTTCTTTCATGCAGCAGGGCAGCGTGCTTAGGTGTCAAATTTGAGTTATCTGCTTTGCTACGAATCCCAAACGCATTCTAATTATTTTTCCCTTTCATCTTCCTATTTCCTTCCTTTGTGTCTTTTTTCCTTGCCTATACTCGTCTGATTGAACCCAACATCATTTAAAAAAAACTCATTTTCCACTGAGTTGATTTTAGCACTTTTTGAGGAAAAAACTGGGCATAATGTGGGGTAGTCTATGTCTGGGTTCTCTGTCTGGTCCACCTTTCTGTGGGACAATTCATCATCACCAGACAGCCTTCACCGCTATATATGAAAGAGGGGTCTCAGAAACCAGGTGGACTTGTTTCTCTTACTTTATTCTTCTTTTTGCATTTTGTTATAGTAATAAAACTCTTATACTTCCCTTTCATTTCTATATGGACTTTTGAATAATGTCACCTATACCTGTAAAAACCTTGCTAGGATCTTAACAGATATTGCGTTAAAATAGCCTTTTACTCTCAACACTTGAAGTTTATTTTGTTTGAAGTGAGTTTCTTTTAGATTGCTTCAGTGTGTGTTAAGTTTTTGTTTTAATCTCCTCGGTCAATCTCTGCCTTGTACTTGGTATATTTGAGTCATTTACATTTAATGTATTTATTGATGTCTTAGAATTTAAATGTGACCTTTGCTTGTTTCCTATTTCTTCTGATTCTCATTGCTGTTCTTCTTTTTCAAGCTTTCCTGCGGGTTATCTTAATTTTATTTTCAAATTCAGTTTTGCTATATCTTTGTATTATTTCTCTGCATCATTTTCGGGGGTGCTCAAGTTTCACGTTATTTATGCCTAATTATCACAATAAACTTGTGACTGCATTTCTCCAGTTCAAGGAAACATGGAGAAATCTTCTTCTCTTTTGCTCATGTTATCCTTCTGTCAGCAGTGTGAAAAACGCAGGAAGAGAAGGGGACATCGTGGTTTTCTATAACTCTGCTCTTCCTGCTCTTCTTCCTTACCCCTTACATTCCAAGGTTGATTTTCCTTTCCTTTTCTTTCCATTTAAAGAAATCCCTTCATAATTTTTCCTAGGGTACTACAGCTGGTGGTAAATTTTCTTAGTTCCATTATGTACCCATCCTTCTTCAAGGATGCACTCATTAGGTGAGAACTGAAGGCTCTTTCTGTAACTAAAATAATGTCGTTGCCCCATCTTTCTGGCTTCTACGGTTCCCCTGGAGAAATATGCTGTAATTTGAATAATTTCCCCCATAGGTATGGTGTTTCTCTTTTACCTCTTTCAAGATTTTTTCCATTGTCTTTAATTTTCAGATATTTGTCTGTGATGTGTCCTGGTACAATTCTTTAGGATTTTATTCTTTTGACAAAAATTTTTTTTTTCTGAAGAAGTTTTGCTTGGCTTCTGGAATCTGTGGGGTTCTTTCTTTTTCCATATTGGAATAATTTCAGATCAGCTGTTATTTTACAGGGTATTTTTCAGTCCCCCCTTCTCCTTTTGGGAATGGAATGATGTGAGGGTGAGGTGCTTTGCTGTAGTTTCAGAGGACTCTGAGGTGTGGACAGTGTCTCCCCAGCCCATTCCTTGTTATTCAAACCTTGCAGAATTTCCTAGTATTCCCTTGTGAAGTTTAGTGGTCCTGTTCTCTCCTTGCTGGTGTCAAGTAAATAGCTGACTTTTTTCAAAGAAGTCATCATGTTCTTCTTTTTAAAATCCCAACTTGTTCTTTTGTGTCTTCTTCTTGGCTGGGTGTTCCAATCTGCTCTTCTTCTTCTCCTTCTCCTTCTCCCTCTCCTTCATTTCCTTAAAGAAAGAGAGAGAGAGAGAGAGAGAGAGAGAGAGAGAGAAAGAGAGGATCAGTTTCATTTATTTTTTCACCTGGCCTTTACTTGTCTCTTGGTGCTGGGTTTTGAACCCAGGTCCCTGTGCATGCCAGGCAAGCAGTCCAACCACTGAGCCACTGCTCCAGACCCTATCTCTTCTTTTGTTTGAGGTCATCCGTGTTGCTTGTTGACGCACGTTTGTCATGTCTGCTGTGAAATCGTGTCTGATAATGCTCTCATGTCTATTTCAGGGCTTATACCAGTGGATTATCTTGTTTCCTTCAGATTAAGATCTTCCAGGTCTTGGTATGAGGGTTGGGGGCTTCGACTGAAATTCAGAATCTTCACATCTGTTTGTGAGGCTGTGCACCTTATCCGCACCTGGAATTTGCTGGCCTTTCCTGGCTTCAGAATTCTCACCAATGTGTCCTCCTGCAAGCTTCCAAAGCCCACAGGTCCTGGAGATCTCTGCTTCCCAGCATTAACTGCATCTCTTGAGAAGAACAGAGAAAACATACACCATGTTCCCAGGAGCAAGCATATTTCAAGTTTTCTCCGAAAGAACTTCTTTTATAAATGTTCAGGATTTGTTAAAATCATTGATGCTTCTGATTTGAAAGGATATTGATTATATTGATTGACTTACTTCCATGGCACTCATGAAATATCCCAGTTTAGTGCAAAAAATGTTCCTTATTTTTAGCATCTAAAATCTCTTAAAAGCAGATAATGGGAGATGTTAATTTTTTTATGAAAGTCCTGTATTAAAAGGTCCACAATATCAAAATGAAATGCACGCTACTTTTCTTTCTTTTGACTTTGTATTTTAAATTCTCTCCTCCTTTTTCTTGCCCCCCACTAGTCTCCCAGCTCTGTCACCATGTTACGTCACAAGCAGTTCAACAACTCTCCATGAATCTCACTCCAGAATTGGGTGTGGGTTCTAGGCTGCATTGGTTCTTCCTCATTGCAAGAGAGCTGTGAGAGGCTCTCTACATGAGAGGGTGCTTTCACACTCAGTGTGTCTCATAGAAGGGCACCCATGTGTTAGCCAGCGGTCCATCACTGTAACCAAACGCTCAAGAAAATCAGCTCAAGATAGAAGGTTTGGGGCTCCCAGTTGGAGAGGTTTCATAGTCACATGGCCCTGCAGCTTGGGCTTGTAGAGAGGCAGCTCATGGTGCGAGTACATGGTCAAGCAGGTTGACCTCAGAGGTCAGGAAGAAAAAGAGAAGGGGGGTCCCAATATCCCCAAGGAGGGTCACCTATTTCCCCCACCAGGCCACCTCCTGATGGTTCCTCCACATCCCCATGATCTACCTCCCCATCAGGCCACCTCTTGATGGTTTCTCCATCTCCTCATAATCTACCTTCACTGGGCCACCTCCTGATAGTCTCAGAATGGCTCGTGAACCTGTAGTTGGACACATGCCTCGGGCCTTTTGGAAGACTCCTATTGACATCCCAAAGTGGGAAGGCAAGAAGCAAACGTGGCCCAGTACACAAAGGAGCATTACTCTGCCTGGAAAAGGGAAGCTGGACATTTGGAACAGCACGGACAGAACTGAAGGGCTTTAGGTGAAATAAGCCGAGCACAAAGAGATGAATCAAAAAAAAAAAAAACTGGACTCAGAGAAGCAAAGTAGAATGTAGGCCACTGAGTCTTCTTTGGATGGATTGGGGAGACGTTGGGAATTAAAATGAGAAAGAGGATGTGAGAATGTGCAGGGGTTCTGTAGTGTTCTACATTGGTGAGAACAGTGACCGAGTGACTGGGAAGACACCACCTGCCCTGAGCAGGTGTAAAGACTGCAGTAAGAGCTGTGGGGAACCAGACTTGACGTCTCGTGACTCAGGGCCAAGCTGGATAGTGTGAATATAATGCAATATGTGTGGAAAAATCCTGATTTGCGACTTCTCTAATGCTGGAAAACTGCTAGTGGGAAAAATGGAATTTCCGAAAATTTAAAACTGAGTCAGTGAACAGTCCCAACTCCAGGACTTGGTCCATGGCTGGACACTCACAGGTGTCCCTGAGGGCCCTGCACTCATGGCATTGAGATCAATGGCTCTGAAGGCCACTGCCTGGGACAGGCCATGGGTCTTGGGGCTGTGCTCCTCCTCTCGTCCTCCTTGGCTGCTGTGAGCGTGCAGTACCTGGGAAAACCACCCTGCTGAGCACTGACCCAGTGCCCTCCCACCTGCCAGGTGGCGCGCTCAGGAGGCAGCCAGCACTTGCAGCCACGCTGCCCTGCAAACAGCTGTTGAAGTGTGTGCTGCAGGGAGCTGGGAGGTCAGGGGCCCCAGGACTGTGTTGGCCACCTTACTCCCTGACCTGCAGGAAGTGAGGTGTGATGGACTTGTGCATGATGGGAAATGAAACTCCCCGCTGGGTCACCAGTGCTGGGTGCGGGAGCCTCCGCACAGTGGCATGATGTGCGGTGCTGGAAGCCGTGGGCGGGGTGCCTTCAGCTCTGTAGGAGGAGGGAGTGCAGCTAAAGGTGGGCACCTCCGGGGGTGGCCCGTTGCCAAGGGGGCCACCTGGGGGAGGCACCATGTGGCCTCCAGCTGTCCCAGTGGCTGCAGCAGGTCGCAGTGGCCATCAGGGCAGTCGGATGGCACCAGGAAGGAGGATGGCGGGTGGCTTGCTCATCTGAACCTTAGGGCTGTAAGCTGTGCCCTGCCGAGAGGAGACCTCTGTCTGCTGTCTTCACTGGCCCCACGCGGGCTCCTGGAAGAGGTGTCAGGTCATCATGAATAAGCCTCCTGCACTAAAAGTTACTTCATGAGCCCGGTGGCCACACCCACACCACCTGGCTGGATTCTCAGCGCTGCCCTGGGGCAGGGCGTCCAGCGTGGTGCAGTGAGGGGCTCTGCCATTCAGGAGAGATGGCCAGGCCCTCTTAGGGAATTCCCACATGTGAACGTGGGGAGTCTGCATGCAAGGGTGTGTCTTTTCTTTCATAATTTAGTTATTAATTATTCAGATGATTTCCTATTTTTAAAATTTTTTTCTTGAAAAGAATTTTTTTTTAATTCATTGAACTCATTTCAGTGAAACGAAAAGCACAAGGAAAGCTTGAGCTTTGGCTACAGATGCCCAGCTACAGGCGGGAAGGCTCTTCCGGCACAGGGCGGAGGGAGTGGAGGTGGGGCGGGCAGGTGGGAGGGGCTGGGAGCCCCTGGTTTGGCCTTGCCCGCTCTGGGCTTTCTGATGCCCTCTCCAGCTGCAGTTTCCAATCCCAACGTCTCTGAGTTCATCCAGAAAGTTTTTTAGCAGCTTCTCTGGAGATAATGAGGCCCGCAGGAGAGGTGGGGGATGGGTGGAGGAAGTCGGCAGAGACAGTGACAGCTGATTCCATGTGACAGGAGCAGGTTTTGAGAGCAGGAGTCCCTGTGCCTTTCACCAGTGGCCAATGCCCCTCTCCACGACTGTGGCTGGAGGGGCCTCCCCTTAAGACCCCTGGGTGTATCATACTGAGCAGGTGCACGTTGGTGGCACTTCTGCCCTCAAAACTCCTGGAATTTCACACCCTCCCTTGGTAACTTGAGGACCAGTGAGTCCTGGCATCGAGAGCCTTCTTCGTTCTATGTAGTAGCAATGTTCTCCACCATAGCTGGTTGTGGTTTCTTAAGATCCAATGCTGAGAACTGAGTGATTGAAGAGTCGATGTGACTCTTAAGAGTCAGTACTTTTAAAACAATGCCATGCCTTCAATCTTCGTAGCTTCTGCTACAAGAACAAATGTGCCCACGTTAGAAAGTCGGGACCACAGATTCTGCCGCTACGGCACAGACCTTGCTCCTATCAGGGACTGCTTGCCGTCTGCCTCGCCACCGCAAGGCTGCAGTTAAATAAGTGCCAGGACAAGGAGGAGCTGGAAAGCTTGGATCCACGAGGAAGACCTCTCCTGTGCCCTGTGGCCTGTGTGCATCGGGCTAAGGGAGGCCCGGAGCAGCCGGCAGCTGCCCGGAATGCCTGCACCCGCCACTAGCCAGGCCACTGCCACGCGGCTGCCTCTGGGACCACATGAGGGTGGAGGGAGTGTTTGCGTAAAACAAGCAAGTCGTCAGGTCCCAGACAGGTGCCTGACAACTCAGGGCCACCATCTTCAGCTCTTGTCAGATAGAGAGTTTCACAGTCATAATTAAAACAGTGTGACATCAAAGAGCTCGGGAGGCACATGGGGATTTCCTGGGGTGCTGTGCGTCTCTCCAGAGTTAATATTTAATATGACGAGCATAAAATGATACTCAGCATACATATACATTTTTTCAAAAAACACATTTAAGAATCGCAATACATTCATATATTTGAAAATTAATTTGCTTTTTTCATAAAGCAAATCCTGTAAGGATCTTCAGTGGCGCTCTAGTTCTTTGTAGTATCAGGGGAAGAACACGTCCTATTCCTAAATGTGCTCGTGAGACGTTAGGGTGGGCAAGTGGTGTGACGCTGAGGACCCAGCTCCTGAGCCTCATGGCCCACAGCCGGGGCCTTTCCTGCAGGGTGATGTGGGAGGCAGCCTGGCACTGCGCACGGAGCAGAGGCTGTCTACTGGGGGAGCCAGAGACTGCGGAAGGAAGGAAGCACGCAGCCTGCACCTTCAAGGATGGCAGCCTCGGTTGAGCAGCCAGGAGGGAGCTGGCAGCCACTCGGGTCTGACAGCAGAGGAGGCCTCCCCAGCCACCCCCTGGACACAAGGCCGAGGCAGACCGCAGGCAGAGAATGAGGGTGTGGAGGAAGGGCCCGCAGCGCTGTGCCCGCGGCTGGAGGTCCCTGGGAGGGCCTGGTCTGGGCTCCTGCCCGGTGGAGGTGTGGAGGCCTCTCTCCTCTCCCCTCTGTCTGCCGTTCTGTGCACACTGGCAGAGCACTGCCCTCTGAGGAAGGTGACCAGCACACGCAGAGTGGCCTCAGTCTAACATGTTGTTGGGCCTGGGATTGGCCCAGTTGGGGCACAATGTGCACAGCCGCCGGCACTCCCTAGGTATCAACCGCGGAGGTGAAGTGCAGACCAGACAAGTGTCCATGACACACTGCACTGCAGGCGCTGGGCCAGTGTACCACGGCATGGGCCAACACCCACAAGGCCCTGCATTTGGTCCCCTGTGGGGCTCCTGACAAAAGAAGGAGGGGAGGGTCCCAGATGCAGCCCCCCATGTGCAGAAACTGCAGAAGGGACCAGCCTGACCAACACTGAGGGCGGTGGCTGGAGCTAGGGTCAGCGTCAGCTGCAGGCAATAAGATTGAGGGACACCCCTCCCTCTGGATAACGCTGCCAGTGGCCTGACGCGCCTCTGGCCCCAAGAGCCATCTCCCCGTCCCTGCAGACTCTGGGTACAGGAAAGCCGGGAGAACCAACAAGGAAAGTTGGCACTAAGAAGGGAAAGCACAGGCCAGGTGGGGTGCATGCGCGCGTGCACCGGAAACGGGGTGAGCCTCAGCCCGGCCCCACAGTAGGAAGGCTAGACATGGTTCCTACCCCAGAGGGCTGGTGATGGCAGTGCAAGTGTCACCTGGAGGTGCCCCGTTACAGAGCCAGTAGAGGGCTCTTCTTTCTGGGGAGCAGCAGCTGGGGCTGGAGTGGAGGTGGGTGGGGAGAGACGTAGGGAAGTTCTCCATGTGGTCTGAGCTGTGTTAATCCAACCTAAGTCTGTAGCAGAAGGGCCCTGACAGAGCACCTATTGGACTGGTGCTGACCACAGGTCCCATACCCACCTGCTGCCCAGCGGAGCCATGGAGTCCAGTGGTCAGATGGGCTGGTGCCGCTCTCTGATGGTGCTGGGGTAGCAGCTGCCGTAGTGAGTTAACGTTGCAGTCTCCAGATGACCCAGCTCCTGGGTGGAGGGAAACCTTGTCCACCATCCATCCAGAGCCTCCCTGAGTGCGTGTCCAGAAGGACAGGGGAGTAAGTAAGGTGTGCTGGCTAGAGGCTGGGGGGGAGGAGAGGACTCTCTCGGAGGCGTGTGGTGCTTGCCACAGAGGAGTGACAGAGCACCTCTGCAGACAGGGAATCAGGACTCAGTCCACCTGCAGGCCCCGGGCTCCCAGGAGGCAGCACTGTCACTGGGGAGGGTCTCCTTGAGGCCAGGCTGCAGGTGCCCGGGCCACTGCTCCTCTGGGTGCTTTCCCAGTCAGTGTCGATAAAACTGAGTATTTTATTGTCCAGATCCAGAGTATCAGATCCCGCTTAAGAGAGAAAACAAGAATTTGAATAAACATGAGTTGTTTCTGTGAGACCCAAGTTCAACACCATGAAAGGGAATTGCTTTACATGAGTGGAATCCTCTCCACAGAGGCAGCACAGGAGTGGAGAGTGGAGGCTGGTTGTCAGGATGGAGGCCCAGGAAGGAAGAGGGAGTGGTTGGCAGCCATGAGAGCCTTGCTTTAACCCTTCCTCATCTCTGAGCGTGGCGCACACGTCTCGCCCTCTCCCTGACCTAAGCCCTGCGTGAGGACTGCGGCCCTGCCTGCCTGCCTGTAGGTTTAGTTTTAGGGAAACAAGAGCTAAATTCGCTGTGAATCTTTCTGCCCAGGCAGTGTGCAAGGTGAGTTGCTTCCCTCGAGTCCCTTGGCTGCTCAAGACATCTTCCCTGGCCAGAGGTCTCCTCACAACCCTTCAAAGAGACTTTAGTAATGCAGTGGTTTCCTGTGACATTCTTCTTACCTCATCTCCTCTTCCCATAGATGTGCCTGGCTACCTGGAGGTGCGTGTGATACTTGGGTAGAGGGAGTCCAGCCACCCAGCCACCCGCCTGTCTATCATCCATCATTCTCTGCTATTAGTCATCCGTCTCACTCATCCATCCCTATATGCCTGTCAGCTTTCAACTCCGTGTCCACCAGTGGCTCTGTGTCTGGGCTGCAACTGAGTGACAGGGCAAGGCATGTGACTTAGGTCCCAGTGTAAAAACAGACATCAGACATGGGTCCCACAGATGCCTGGTCACAACCTGGGGTCTGCAGGTCCTAGAGAGGGCAGCAGGCAGAGCCAAAGGCCTTGGAGGAAGAGCTGGCAGAGGCCTCTGTCTTGCACCTATGGCGATGGCCAGGGGTGCTCAGTCCATCCCTCCCTGCTCAGGCCACTAGAAACACTGGCCAGCTGTGGAGGGCATCCTTACTGACGGCATTGGGAGCTCTGAGGCTACTGTGCCTGTAGCAGGGGAGTCCTGAAATGGATGGGGCGGGAGGCACCACTTTCTCCTGAGCTGTTAGTGGACTCAGGGAAGTGGGGGTCAGAGGCAGGAGCTTCAGGCTGTACCTGGGTCAAGGGCTGCATAGACAAGCAGAGCTCCAGCACTCTGAGTGCCAGGCAGCAAGTGCAGTTCAAGCAGCTCCGGCTGTGTAACATCGCTGCCTAAGGCTGCCATTGGGTACACCCATCTACAACTGAGGGTGCCCCTGGGCTTGCTGCACACCGGGAGCCCCTTCGATCTCACAGGAAAGCCTGGGCTGGCCTGCACTGGCCTGTGGGCCTTTCCCATTCCCATTAGCACCTTTCTTTTCTGATATTTAAGGTGCATCACGGAAAGTAGCCGGCTCTCACTTCAGTCTGACAATCTCTGTCTTTTTTGGAGGATTTGTTCTATTTACGTTTAATATAATCACCGATGCGGTTGTCAGCATGCTATGTGGTTTTCTATTTGCCCTCCCGTTCCTCCTTTCTGACCTTCTTTATCGCCCATCGGACATTTCTTTGTTAGTGGAGGCCGGGGGGAGATTCCACTCAGAGGTCTGAAGAGAGGGTGACAGAAACAGAAACAGGCCATGCAGGAGCATGGACCCGCCACTCACAGATCCACAGCCTCAGCCCCATCTTCCCTTCCGGCCATTTTCTCCTAGAAAATCGGAGATATCCGATCCGTCTCAAGCCTGTGGGCTGAGGGCCGAAACCTGCCACGGCACGCCGTCTTAGTTCCTTCACTGCACCCCTGTATCCAATGGCATTCCTTCTTGCTCACTGCTCTAGGGATGACAGTGCAGCTCTCCAACAGCTCCAAGCTGCTCAGAGCTGATATTCAGTCACTGCAGGTGAAATATGGGGACATCATGGGGGCATAGAAGGAACTGCTGTGGGAAGGATGGAAAAACCAGGGACAGAAAGAGAGTGGAGGGGGACATTCCATGAGGTTTTGGGGCACCAGCAGCTGTCTTGGGGCAGGGAGGACGGGGGCAGAGTGAGCATGGGAGGTGGCTTGGAGGAGTTGGAGTAGAGGCCACAGAAATCCAGCCCGCGGGAAGCACAGTGAAGCCTGCACCAGCCCAGGCGACCCACACAACCACAAGCGGAAGGGTGCCAACTCTCCACCTGGAGACAAATGGAGCTGGACTGTCCTGGGTTATACAGTGGGGCCCAGGTGGCCTCAGCAGTCAGGGGCTCTGAATGTGGTGCAGAGAATCAGCTCAGGGTGCTTCAGTGCTCACTAATCCTGGCCCCTGCTCACCACCCGCCCTGTGTGTGGCTGTGGGTTCCCTGGTGGTTGTGTCTGCCTGCTGGGTGGCTTCACTGCCTCCATCCTTAGCAGTGTGGCCCTCCTGCTCCTTGGTCCCATTGCTCCTCATCAGAAGTGCTGTTCTAGACCCAGATACACATCAATTCACTCTCTGGCCTCACCCTGCCCCCGGTGTGGTCTGCAGAGGTCAACAGCATCAGTGCCCATCTCTGTAGCAAGAGTTCAATGGGGCAAGCAGGAGAGGTGACCAGAAAGGGGCTCATCAGCGATGGGACAGCTGACCATTGGGGACCTCTGCCTCCCTCTGGGGCACTCTGGTCTCCAATTCCTTCACACATGGGCAAGGTCCAGTTCCTCCAGTGAGCCTCTTTCCCTAGCCCTTGGTGGCTCTGCCACCCCACGGGACCTCTATGCTCCCTCTGCACTGGCCGCGTCCTTGAGTGAGGACAGGCTTGCTCAGGTAAGGTCTAGGTGGGAGTGCATGGGTCCAGATGGGGTTGGAATTGTGAGGCCCAGCGCTCCCGCAGGCCCCCTCTGCTCACTTTTGTGACATATGCTTGGGTCCACATCTGCATGGACGTGTGTGTGCACACAGGGAAGCAGGCTCATGTCCACATCTGCACAGATGTGTGTGTGCACAAGGGATCACACTTATGTCCGCATCTGCACAGATGTGTGCGTGCACGAGGGATCACATTTGTGTCCGCATCTGCATGGACATGTGTGGACATGGAGGAGCACGCTCATGTCCACATCTGCACAGATGTGTGTGTGCACACACAGAGGAACATGCTTGATTGCTCGTGCTCTGTATCCCTCTCTGGTCTTCCCACATTTTCCCTGTTCCCGTTCCTGCATGGCTGTGGTGTCAGTGGGATGGATTCCATGTCTGCCCCTCCTGCCAGAGAGGAGCCTTGTGATCTGCGGGACCCTGCCTCATTTTCTCCTGCTTCTCTGGCACCTGGCCTCTTCCTGGAAGGTGCAGAGTTGTGTCGACCAGCAGAACAACCTCACCTACTTGAGGAGATGTGGGTCTTGGCCTGGTGACACTGCCACATCCAGCTCAGCTACAGGTGGACCCTCCTCCACGGTCCAGGTCCAGGCTGGGCCTGGCCTTCCCTACTCCTGGGCGCTGGTGCTTGCTGGAATTTCAGCACTGACAAGTGGAGGAAATGTCTAGGTGCTCTTTCCTTTCTGTCCCTGCACACGGAGTCTCCAGAAAGCAGAGCCACTTGGCCTCCACCCTCCCCATCTTCTTTCTGGAAGCTGTGATGTTCAATAATTCAGCAGGAGCACGAATCAGCATATCTTACAGCATACTTGATGTGCCAACAGACAGACTGCGGGCCGTTTCGTTTCAATTAGCCCCTTTGTTGCCAACAAAAGTCCAACAAATCCCCTGAGTGCAGGCCGGCTGCACCCCTGCACGCCCCTTGCTGGCCGGGCCCTGCCAGCAGCACCCCTGAGCTGGAGCCCCTCTTGCTTTGTCTGTGGTGTTTCTGCAGGATCTTCTTACCTGGGATAGGGCGACTTTCTCCAGCCCAGGAACAGGGCTAGGCTCTGCTTTCAGGCCTCTTCTGATCTCCCAGGCTAATTGGCTCAGGTGTAAACCAAGCCAGCAGGGCAAGGACTTTGAAGTGAGCCTGCCGCACAGAGCGCCTGGGAGCATCCCTGCCTGTGTCAAATACCAGCCGGCTGGGCCTGCTGCTTGGGCCGCTCATAAAAAACGCGAGTAATCACGTTGTATTACAAGGCTCACATCCATGCTGATACTCATAGCAAGCTTGTCATTAATTTTGCAGGCTGGGCCTGCAATGCGATCTGACCCATTTTTAATAAGAGGGGCGTCTGCGCTGTGTGCCCCAGCACGCGGGGTGACACCAGCTGTGTCTCCCGCACGTGTGAAGCCACCAACACTTTGATCAATAATGCTGCTTCACTTTAAAAGGGACTCATTTTGTCAGGATGCCGGGGTAGGGCCTGTGGTCTGTTTGTCCAGCATGCACGATTATGGAAAGGTCAGTCCCCAGCACCTGGGGACGCTGGTGGCTCTGCCCCACACCCTTCTGCTCAGGCTCCGTCTAAAGCACTGCCACAGCCTCCAGCCTGTGTTTTGATTATCAGTGGCTCCTGTACAAAGGAACAGCAGCGCGAGAGTGAGCTGCTCCCCCAGACTTTAAAGGAGCAGCAGTGCGAGAGTGAGCTGCTCTCCCAGACTTTGATTTTGCCCAGATGCTCTTCATTTTTAATATGCAAACCTGCCACATGAAGACCATGTGAAGAACGATGTCCCCTCCAAGGCTCCCACGTCCTGGAAGGTTCTGCTGGGCTCTGTGCATCCTGGTACTGTCATGACGGCTGCAGTTGCTCTTTCATCTCGGATCCATGAGTACATGATGTGTGCAGATCCCTTGCTTGGCTCCCGGCAAACAGTTCCTTCCAAAGTGGCACATGCTGATCAGATGTTTTAGAAATTAAACATGCATTAATATATCAGAGATACTACCCTGTGGGACCGCACCCACTGTCATGCAAACCACAGAGACTCCACCAACTGCTGTACAGGAGGCTGCCAAAGCCCAGGCCCAGAATAGGAATGTGCTCAGGGACCTGGGCTGGGTGTGTTCAGCTTCTCTGTGGCCATCACTGCACCACGGTGTTTCATCATGGAGACTCCTATCCCCCAGCAGGAGGCTGGAGTCTGAGGCCTCCCTCCCGAGCAGGCAGACGCTATCTCCTCCACGTCCTCACTAGTCCTCCTTTGGTGGTGTCTGTGACCTGATCCTCTCACACAGATGCAAAGAGGATCAGTGCCACCTGGGTGATCAAGTCCTCCTTTATCACTTCTTAAGAGACCCGTTCCCAAACAAGGTCATGTTCTGAAATGCTGGTGACTGGAGCAGTGTATGATTTGGGGGTCATGGTTTAGCTCCAGTGTGACCGTCTGAGCAGCTAGCTGTGGTAGAAAGCTGCCCAGCTATGACACAGCTGTTGGCACTGCCCCTTCTCAGCAGGGGGACTTGCATGGTGAAAGGACCTGGGGTCTTGGGAAGCCAGAGGTCGCAAGCCTGCCAGGTGAGCACGCCCTCCATCTTCTCCAGCTGGGCCCTGGGTCCTGGCCTGCTGAGCCTGCACCCTGGCTCATGGGAAGCTTTCAGCAGCGGACCCTCAATCAGCTGGGATGGGGCCCTCTGTCTGGACCACACAGTCCTTGTTATAGACAATGGCTGCCATGGACAGGTGCCAGCCAGCAAGAGCCTGGAATCCAGCCTTTTCAGGGTGCCCATGTTGGAACTGCAGGCTCCGGTGAGGTCTACAGAGGACAGAGAGAAAAACAGTGGATGTACAACAGGACAGTCCCCCAAAAGCCACCAGAGGCTGGAGTGAGGTGTGCCCAGTCCTCAGAGGAAACCACAGGGTGTGTGCAGGGAGACGGATGCACCTGTGTCTGCCAAGGGCCTACCCACCCCCAGGTCTGAAGGTGCCGGAGGAGGGCACAGATCCCCTTGCCAGGGTGAGAGCTTTCTCCACCAGCACCCAGTCTAGACCATATGGTGTCATGCCTGTGGGATGGAGCACCCAGGACAGTCCTGCCCTCCGGAGAAGCATCCTCTATGCAGGTGCTGGTCAGCCCTGCCTCCCCACCTCCCCTGCTTCCTTTCTGCAGAGTTTGAAGGGGGAGAAGGGACACTGCAGTGACCCAGCAGAAATCAGGATCTGTCCAGGACTCAGATACCAAAGCTAGTATGGTGCACGCCCCTCCCAGGAAAGAGCTCTGTGCGGCAGACAGGGCGCCCTTAGCACAGAATCTACCCGGGCCAGGGTTGGAGAGCGAGGCAGACAGTGGAAGGAGATGGCTGGCTGTTGTCACACATGTCATAAGTCACTATTGGGAGTGGCACATGGTGCTGCAGCAGTAGGAGAGGCTTCCCTAGGACCTCCCAGCACAGATACAGTGTAATCCACCAAAAGGACGTGACCTGCACGAAGCCAGCCAGGGCTGTGCTGGAGCTCCACTGTCCAGTGACAGTGACCTCCCGCTGAAGTTAGTGCCACCTTTGCATTGCCAAAGGCCGTCCTCTGGAGGGGGGTCCTGGGAGGGTGTCCTGGGGGGATCCTTGAGAAAGGGTCCCAGGAGGGCTACCTCGGGACTGTCCTTGGGATGGTGTCCTTGGAAGGGTGTCCCCAGTAGTGGGGTCCTTTGTAGGAGGGTTCCTTGGAAGATAGGTTTGGAAGTGGGGGATCCTGGATAGGGGGATTCTCTGGAGGGGTACAGGGGAGGGCATTCCAGATAGCAGGGTCATTGGGAGTGGGGTCCTTGGCACGGGTCCCCAGTAGGGGCATCCTTGGGATGGGGGTCCTCAGGAAGGAATCCTCGAGAGGTGGGATCCCTGGTAGGGAGGATCCCTGGTAGAGTCCTCCCAGTTAGGCCATCCTGGTAGGGCGGTTCTCAGAAGGGTGGTCCTTGGTACAGAGATCCTTGGGAGGGGGATCCTCAGGAGGTGGGTCCTCTGGAGGGCATCCCTGGTAGTGCAGTCCCCAGTTGGGGGGCTCCTTGGTAGTGGGGTCCTCAGGAGGGGCAGTCCCCAGTAGGGGCTGCTGGTTTCTGTGCCCTTCGCAGTGTGAGACTGCAGAAGCACTGCATGTAGGTCTGTTGGTGTTGTAGGGTTTCTCCATCATGCCCTGTGTCCTAAGACCTACTGTGCATCCAGCCTTCCAGGCTACATGATGTTACAGGGTGTGGGGTCAGGGCCCAGTGGCCCCTGCTGCACAGTTTCACTACCCAGACGGGGGACAATCCACAGGCACAGAGAGCAGTGAACTTGGTGAATAACCTTGCCTATTATTATTTATAATACAAATGACTTAAACATGAGTTGATCTCATTTATCTCTTGGCAAGGGCTCCTCAGCACCCAGTATACTGTGTTTCTGTTGATTTGCCCACCAGCTCTGGGGATCAGTGTTCATCTGTGAATCAGACTCCTGTCCCACGCCAGCTTTGCCAGGCCCAGGGCCCCAGCCTCCAGGCCCACATCTTCCTTGCATTCTTCACCCTGTGTGGGCCTGTTGGGGTCCGTGATAGCAGGTCCCAGTCCTCAGCACATAGCCAGGTCCTGGCGCGAGTCTACAGAGTAGGCGAGTGGGTGGATGCCAGCCGGGTGGCACCCACATGACAACCTCTCCCACACCAGAGAGAAGCAGTGGTCAGTTGGCAGGTAGAGAAGTTGTTTCCTAGCCTGCCTGTGGCACAGGAAAAGGGACAGGGGCACGGGGACCCTGGGCCACATGCTGGGGGACTAGCAGCACATGCTGCCCTGGGTGCTTGCCGAAACCTTGAGGAAGACTTTTCCCAGAGCAGAAAGCATGCCCTGGAATGCGGTGCGGCAGGTCATTTGAGAGTCCCAGGAAGCAGTGTCAATATTGGAAGAAGAAGAGGTCATAGAATGGAAGAAAACCCTGCTGGGGCCGAAGCTGCATGAAGATCAGGCGGAGCGTTGTGCTCTCAACAGGGGATCAGCTCACTGGTAATTTTTAAAAATTTTTTTAAAAGAGAGGGACAGTGAGAGAGAGAAAGAGAGAATCAACTTTATTTAGTTTTTCATGTGGCCTTCATTGCTCCCACACTTAGTTGTATATGTGGTGCTGGGGTTCGAACTCGGGTCCTTGTGCATGCCAAGCAAGTGCCCTAACTGCTGAGCCACTACTCCAGCCCCTCACTGGTTATTTTTAAATGATCAATCCTTAATTCTGTAAGGGTAGAGTGGGTGAGGCCAATATGTAATGGAAAACGCTGGAAAACTACTCCAGCGAGGGGGCCAGCCTGAGCATGGAGGGCGAGATGGGGTCTTTGGGACCTGCCAGAGCTTTATGTTATTTACTGTTTGGAGCAGGGATGGAACCCAGGGCCTCACCTGTGCTACAGCCAGGCGGCATTGGGTGTTGCTGGTGCTCCTAATCTGTGGGTTAGGATGAGAGGAGAGGAGTGAACAGCCAGGCTTGCCCCTGGTTCCAGGGCCCCATCTCTCCATCTTGAGCAGCAGGGGACTTGCCCAAGGCGTACTGAGTGCTGAATGAGCTTTAGGTGACTGAGGACCTGCTCCTGCAGGCTCCAGGAGGGCTGGGACCTCCTGAGCGGGACCCCACTCAGGGTGGGCTGCAGCACGCATCCACAGTGCTGCTGGACCAGAGGCACCTTGGCTGGGCAGAGGCCCACTTCCTGCTGATTTCCATGTGGAATGTCAGGCTACCTACAGAGAACTGCATCCTGATGTCACATGGGTGCCACACTCAGAGCCAAACCCTGTGAGTTGAGAAGTGGACGGACCCTTGTGACTGGGTCAAATTTGACACGCCCACATGAGATGCAGGAAGAGTACACGTGTTTTTTGCTGAGATGGAAGCATTACATCTATTCTGGGAGAATATGTTTTAGATCCTCATTACAAGGTTAAACTGAAGTGGAAATAGATGTATTTCAATTGAAAATCTTTCATCGGTTGCTCTTACGAAGAATAATATAAACTGTGATGCAAGTAAGATAAATAATTATTCAAAGAGCAAAACTGCATGTTTTCTTCTTTAAGCAACACATTTTTCAACAGAGCCAAGGTCAGGGTCACTGTCTCATCCCCCATTTGCATAGAGTCCTCCCTGTTCATTTGACTACAGAACTCATTTAGATTCCTGGTGCCACTTCCTGAGCTATAAATTTGGCAGAAGGTCTTTGAAGAATCGCACCCAGTGCACTCTTGACATTTCTTGGCCATCCTCTCTGCAAAACAGTTTAAATATCTGCTCCTTGGTTTTTAATTATTACTGAGGGAGAAGGCCTGGGGAGCAGGACCGACTTAAATTGTCCAACCTTACTCCTGAGCCCTGCTAATTAAAGGCCTCACTGCAGCACTGCTGCCTCTCGGTGGGGAAGGCTTAGGAGACCTGTGGACTGAACAGCGGTGTGCAGGGGTCGCTCACGCACCTCCTCACCACGCCTGGCTGCAGGGCGGTGCATTATTGAAACAGGTGGCTCTCACTGTAAATCACATCCAGGCAGCATCCCCGGGGTTTGCTGGTGTTGCAGTGAAGAGCATGGGGAGGTTTCCCAGGGTTCTGTGGGTTTATGGCCATTGCCTCCTCAGAACTCAGCAGCACGTCAACTCTGATCCTTTTCCAGGTCCCAGTCACAGAAGAGCATCACCTGAGAAGGGTTCACCTGATGCCAGACAGGTGCACGGCTCCATGCCCAGTCACTTCAGCCCAGAAGACTCGTGTGGGAGATCCAGCCCTGAACGTGCGCTTTTCTGGGCATGATTGCTGATCTGACTCCTGGAATCCTTGGCACGGCCCACCGCGTTTCCACGTGCACGCAGCACGTCGTAATTCCCGATTCCCTGCTGCTACTGTGGCCACTCTAAATACGTTTTCGTCGTGTTGAATTAGTACAGCCATCTCGCTGAGAACACCTCCCTGGAGGGGCCTCTTATCTTACTGCTTCCTTCCCGCTGTCTTTCCCAGTGCCCGGGGCACTGATGCCCTTTCCCCCAGGCTGTCCTGTTGGCCTAATTGCCCTTCACTCTGTGACGAACAGAAGCTCTATGCGGCAGCAGCCAGCACAAGGGCAAAGGCCCCAGCTGCACCTGCAGCTCTGCTCTGCACCCTGTGACCCAGGACCAGGCCTGCACAACCCTCGACTCGTGGAGCTCTCTGAGCTCTGGGCATGGACTACCTCCAGTTACCCCACGGCCGCCCATGATGCAGGTACCAGAGTGCCTGATTTCCTCAAGGAAACAGGACAAAGTGACCAAGTAACTCCTCCAGGGAGAATCCCCCCAAGCTGGAGAACAAGAGTTTGAGTGGAGAGCCTCGGCTGGACAAATGCACTGGGAATCCCACAGCCTGGGCTTCCTGCCTGCAGCTGCCCCGACGTCCTGCTTGAAGCAACTGAGACCCCACATCCAGCGGAACTGCAGAGCCTTTCCCAGGGAGCAGCGGCAGGTCTCAGAGCCCTCCTTTGCTGTGTGTGGCAAGAACCAAACTGCTGGGCTGAGCTGATGAAGGCCAGCTCCTCCCTAACAAGCCCAGCAGCCCCAGTCCAGGGCTGGCCAGGTGCCCATTGTGCCCGGGAGTGCCTGGGCACCGTCTCTGTGTGCATGGAGACACGCCCATGAACACGCCCTCTGTGCAGAAGTTGTTGGCAGAAGTGTCCTCGCACTCCTTGGCCCTGAGTCTCTCCCTCAGCAGCCCTGGGTCCCGCGGAAGCCAGTGTCATTCTTCAGCAGATACAGATGTATGCCTGAGGATTTCAGCTGCAGCAGGGAGTCACAGGGTAAGGAGAAGCAGGAAACTGGCCCCTGCTAGCACCCGCAGCAGCCACCGCTCATGGGCTCCGGGAGGAGGCATTGCTGCCTTTCGGGGCTAATGGTACTTACGATGCAACCCTCTCCGTTCCCAGACCTAGGGACACTGAGAGTGAACCTGGGCAGAAAGGTCAGATGCGTCCTGTGGTGGAGGACACTGGCTTTCTCTCTCACACACTGGAGCCTGGGACAAGGTAGTGTTACCTGTAGAAAATCACTTCCTCAGTGAGCAACAGGACGGCTGCTCCCTCAGATGCTGCTCAGACCAGCACCAGGTGGTGCCCATGACATCCCTGCTCCTGCAGCCCTGCACACAAACACCTCCCTTGGTAGGGAAGAGAGGGACACTGAAGGCCCTGCAGAGAGGCCTGCCACTCACCCAGCTGGCCACCATTGGACAGAACACCAGGAGGGAGGGAGACCTGCGCTGAGCTCTTCTTGGGGCTTCCCGCACCAGCTCTCGCCTGTGCTGCCTCCAGGCACTTTCTGCGGCCTGTCTGCAACCCAGCTCAGTCTGTGGGGCTGCAGACTAGACAGATGCCAGCGTGAAGGCACAGGAAGGGAAGAACACCGTGCACCAAATGCGTGGGTGAACGTGAAATGCCGTGTGGGCTGTTCTCAGTTCTCCCAGCACATGATGCTTAAGGGAATAATTGAGGCATGGCGCCCTGGTGTTTACGCGTCTGATATCACGTAGGGTATCACACACATGCGGCCCAATGCTGTTCCGTGTCACCGTGTTCGAGTCAACATGAACCTGAAATGGACCCAGGTTAACTATGTATTTGAATTCTATGGAATCTCAATTAGAAGGAATTAGTTAGAGTTAAAAACAAACAAGAAATTGAAATGGTACCAAAGCCATCAGCTTAACACAGAAGAAAGATCTACACACCTGTCGCCAGGAACAAAACAGTAAGAGCAGCCATGGGCTATGGGGCCAGGATGGCCTTGTGTGTGGATGGGGACTCCAATCACAGTGCAGACTGCGTTGCCAGAAGGACACGAGTCTGCTCCACGCTCCTCACAAGGGAAGCGTTTGAGATCCAGACACACACGCAGGGCCGAGGCACAGCTCACAATCACATGGGATGCAGCCTAGAGGCCTGAAGCCCAGCTCCGAGCCTGGGATTGACGTCAGGCACAGGCACTCCCCAGGAGAGTGGCCTGCAGGTGCTCTCACCACAGGCAGGATGAGCTGCTTCTGCTGCAGCAAAGGGTTCACTGTGTGACCTATCAGCACGCCGTGTGGCACACCTGGAACAGCCGCAGGAGGAAGGCACAGTGTCCTTGAAGTGCACTGGCAAGGACATGACCACCACGTGGCCACCAGTGGGCTGGAGTGATATAAAACCAGTTCCACAGCCCAGGAAGAGACAGGCTGCCGATCAGACTAGATGAGAGAGAATCATTGACAACTGTTAAGAGGGCCAAAATGTCAGAAGGAGAGGGAAGTCGATGTGGAGACACTGACCACAGAGTCTCAAAATAGGTAACGGAAAAGTCAAGAGAATGAATCAGAGAAATGACCATATCCACCTCATGGTTGGAGATGCCAAATATCCAGAGCAACGGTAGACAACGGAGACTGAAAATGTAATGACGGATGCCCTTAGCGATTCACTCATCAGTACTGAAAACTTCACCTAGAAACAGCTAAACACATGTATTTTTTCAAACACACAGAAAATATTCTTTAACACTGAGCGTGTTTTAAACTATGAAACTCAAAGACTTAAGAAGATTGAAATCATAAAAAATGTATTCTCCAACCTCAGTGAAATCAGAGATTAGCAACAGAAGGAAACTGGGAAAAGTCTACAAATAATCTGGAGAATCCTAAAGGGATCATGCACCATGATCAAGTGAATCTTTCCTGGGACACAAGTGTAGTGCAGCATTAGAAATCAAGGAATATGATACACATCAACAGAATGAAGGATAAAAGTCATGTGATAATCTCTGTAACACGGGAAAGGCATTTGACGAAATTCTACACCCTTTGTTAATATTGTCAGCAAATTAGGTGTAGAAGAATGCACCTCAACCCAAGATAGGCCACCAAGGACAGGCCCAGAGCTAACATCATACCCTACTATGAAAAGTCGAAAGCTTTTCCTTGAGGATCAGGAAGAAGACAAGGATGCCCATTCTTGATATTTCTATTCAGCATTGTACTGGAAGTTGTAGCCAGAGCAATTAGGCAAGAAAATAAAATAAATAAAAGGTATCCCAATTAGAAAAGAAGAAGCTAAATTGTCTCGCTGATAACACGGTTTGATATGTAAAAATGTTTTATAAATAAGACTTCACCTTAAAATTATTAAAACTGATAAAGAAATTCACTAAAGTAGCAAGATACAAAACCCACACACAAACATCAGCTGGATTTCTTTCTTAAAAATAACAATGAGCAAGCAGGCATAAAAAGAAATTTAAAAATCAATTCCACTCATGGTAGCAACAAAAGAAAATACTTAGAAATAGATTTAAACAGGAGGTGAAGGATCCTCTCATACAGAGAACTATTAAACATTGGTAAAAGAAATTGAAGAAAACAAATAAATAGGAAGACGGTTTGAGTTCATGGATTGAAATAATCCCCATTATTAAAATTTACATACTGTCCAAAGTGATCTATGGATTCACTGCAATGATTACAAAAATTCTAATGATATTTTACTTATAGATAGAAGAAAAAAATCTTAAAATTCATATAAAACTATAAAGGATCCTGAGTAGCCAAAGAAATCTTGATGAAAGAACAAAGCAGAAGTATCGCAATGCCTGAGTTGAAACTAGATTAAAAAGTGGCAGTGATCAAAATAGCAGAGTTGACATGGACCAGCTGCCAATCAAAATAGCACAGTGCTGACACGAACCAGACGCCCACCAGTGCAACACAACAGAGGGCCCAGAAATGCACCCATGTGTGCAGTGCGGTGGCCCCTGTCAAAGATGCCGAGGACCCAAGGTAGGGAAAGGACAGCCTTTTCTAGGCACCACGCTGGGGGACAGGGTGTCCACATGTGGCCTCTTCTCCTCACCATGCTGGGGGGACAGGGAGTCCGCCTGTGGTCTCTTCCATGCGCAGTGCTGGGAGAATTGGGTGTCCAGGTGCAGGCACGTGAGAATGGATGTGGCCTCACACCATCCCCCAAACCTGACCCAGAATGACTCCAGAGCTAAATGCTGGACTCTGAACATAAAACTCCTAGAAAACCACAGAGAACAACCTTCCTGACATTGTTCTGGGCAATGATTTTCTGGATTGATCCCAAAACATAGCCGACAAACACAAAAACAGACGAAAGTGCTTGCATAGAATGCAAGTTTCTACCCAGCAAAGGGAGCACTCGAGCCACCGAAGAGAACCCAGAGGAGAGGGAAATATCTGCAAGCCATGCTTCTGATAAGTGGCTGTCAACTCAGTGCCAAGACAAATAGAATCCCCAGAGATCTGGTCTAAAACAGCAAAGAGCCTGAACGGACGGTTCCCAAAGGAAGAACACGCAGGCAGCAGGTGCACGACGGCTCAGCATCTCGAAGCACGGGGAATTCCGCATGTACAGAGAGGAACTAAACCAGCATCTCAAAGAGAGCCTCGTGCTCCTGGTGCCACCGCGTAGATCATGACAGCCAGATGTGTGGTCACTGAGTGCAGAGGTGGGTGAACGGACAAAGAGAATGACAGACCTATCAAGGTGCATAAAACAATGCTTCCAAAAGCAGAATGTCACTTACCCCCTGGAAGCTTTGTCATTCCCAACGTGGATGAACCTGGCGGACCCTATGTTAACAGAAATAAGCCCGACTCTGAAATCCCTGCAATGTGTGGATTCCAGCAATTCCAGCTCATTAGAGCGGCCAGCATAGGGAGGTCTCCAGGGGCCGAGGAGAGAGGGACGCCAGGAGGTGGACCTCAGCAGCCGCCCAAGGGAGTGGTGGAGGGCCGGGGTCCAGCCAGCCCTGGGTGTTGGAATTTGTTGAGAGGAGACTGACTGCTCTCACCAAGGACAAATGGCAGCTAGGGGAGGTGAAGGATATGCTGAGTAGACAGCTGCGGGACGGTTTCACAAGGTACAGGTATTTCAGGACATGACCCCACACACCTTGACATGTACACTTTTATTTATCAATTACCCCTTAATAATGCTTGAAAGGAAGCAAAATTAAAAACAAACAACCTGGCTAAAACAGGTAAGAGGCATCTTACGAAAAGATGGACGAAGACGGACACGTTGAAGACGCTAGACATCGTGGCCACTGGAGTAAAGCCAAGGAAAGCCGTGATGTGAAACCGTCGCACGTGCACCACTAAATGAAAGGGCCCAGGAGAAGACCCAGCAGGCCTTGGGTGCGGGGTGACCCCGCAGACGCAGCAGGGAAGGCCCTGGGCACGGACGAAGTCTTGGGCGAGCGGAGTGCATTGAGATCAGCAGTCACCACTCTGTAAACCACGCTTCTCCCTGGCTGGAGAAGACGTGAGGAACACCATCCAGAAGAGCGCTGCACAAAAGGTGCAGAGAAGATCTTGAGACTCAGCAATGCCAGCACAAAATCCTACCTGAAGTGTGGACCTCAGCAGAGCTGTCACCAGGGAAGAGCCACACACAGAAGCAGGACCAGCAGCACCCGCTCCCAGAACGGCTCTGGGAGATTCCAAGCTTACCTACCAGGGAGGCCGAACCCGGGACCCCAGGACGTGGAGCTACAGGAACCCTGTATGGGGCACAGAGCTCAGAGTGTCTTGGAAGATGTTCTGGCAGTTTCTTGTAAGACATTCTGGAAGAGGGGAAACTGTGGACACGGTGAAAGGATCAGAGATTGCCAGGGCTTGTGGGTGGGATGAGTGGGCTGGGCACACGGGGTCTTTAGGGCAGCACAGCGGCTCTGCATGACAGTGCGGTGGTGTTGGTCCACACCTGAAGTGTGCACCCATGGACGCACTTTGGAAGTCAGGCCATAGCAGGAGGCAGGGCAGCCATCCTCCATCACAGATGCTCCACTCCCGGGACACTGCCTGCATAGCAGGAGAGGCAGGAGATCTCTATGCCTTCCACTTGCTCTTTCTGTGACCCTCAAACTGCTCTAAATAACAAACTCTGTTGAAAAAGAAGGACCTGCAGTACCAGGTGCTGCTGAAGCCAGGAAGGAACATGTCCTCGCCATTCCTGGCTGTGTGCACTGGAGAGCGGGTGACAGGTGCTCATGGCCTGGCTGCCCCCTCCTGAACATCAGTCCTGAGGGCTGAAAGCCAGGTCCACAGGGCTTTTGCCTGATGTGAATGGGGAGGCCCTTCAGGGATGGGGCAGTGATGCACTGATGCCCGCCACACCGTGGACTTCAGTGCAGTCTTCAGTGTGACTTCGCACACCTGCCGCCTCAGTCGCATCACAGGTGAACAGGGGGAGATGAGGTCAGCAGCCACCTCTGAACACCTCTGGCACAAGCACTGGAAATGGACGTTCTAGAAAGGCAGATCTGCAGCTTTCCGTGACTTTCTGGGGTTGTGGCAAAGGGCGCGTGGGGACAGCGTGGAGACGTTCCAAGACTGAACTGTGGTGGCCGTGGCAGTTTCATGGACTTACCAGAGTCAAAGAGCTGCACGTTAAAAGTATCCAAGAAGCCTCTTAAAACGGCACCGCCGGTGAAAACGATGCTTGCCAGGATCTTAGGGAATTATCCACGGATGTATCGAGTACACGGAGAGAAAGGCTTGCAAGCACTTGCGTTTGTAAAGAAGAAAGCTAAGAAAACAATGCCCTAAGCATTTAACTTCAGGGAAAGAAGACACAGTTGGAAAGGAGAAAATGGAGGTGAGATAAAAATGAACAAACTGAACATGAAAGTATGATAATAACGAATGTAAATGGCCATGGTCTGCTCCATCAGGAAAACAGGAAATACCAGGCAGCTTTCAACAATGCGGAAGTGCGAAGCCGGTGACTGCGTGTGCAGTGCAGATCTCTAGGACAGCAGAAGAGCACGGCAGGTGGGATCTGGATTGTCCCCTGAGGCCCGTGGGTGATGGCCAGGTCCGCAGGCAGGGAGGCCTGAGGCAGGCTCCCGGGAGTGAGTGGATGCCAGGGCCCCGACCTCATCCACGGTTATTCAGTGATGGGCTCGTGAGGGACTGGACTGTGGGGAGGTGGTGGCAACCACGGGAGGCCTGGCCTAGCTGGAAGAGGTGGGCTGCTGGGTGTGTGCCTGGGGAGGGTCTATTTGGTCCCTGGACCCTTCCCTGCTTGCGTCCTGCTCACCCTCGCTCTGCTCCTCACTTTCGTCCTGATCTTCCACCTCAACAGGCCCAGGAACAGTGGAGCGACCAACCAGGGACTGGAAGCACTGAGACCACGACCTCTAAGTCCCTCTCCCTGCAGTTCTCAGGCGCTCTGTCACAGTAACGGAAGCTGACTAGACAGGGCTCCAGAGAAACAAGCCCAGAACCTTTAAATGTCTGAGTGGAATTAGGTCACCTTAACTAAACGGAGGGGACAGAACTGAGAATAGCACTGAAATCCCTGAATAACTGGACTTCAGCACCCAAAAAAACTGCTGCAGAAGTTTTCACAGGCAAGCTCCATTAATCACTCAAAAATCAGATAAAAACAATCTCATGAGAAATTTCCCAAAGAATTTTCAATATTACATTACTCAAGTAATTTTGTGAGAGTTCTGAAATCTGATACATAAATCAGATGAAAGCATTATAAAAAATAAAAAATATATAAGCCAATTTTGCAATTGAACACACAAAACACCAAAGCGATATCAACAAACGAAATCCAGCAACAGTAATTGGAGAGGTTCTGTGCATTTGAAGTGATGGTTGACCCTCTCCCAGGAGTGTGAGACAGCTTCGCACCAGGAAGTGAAGTAACACAGTTTTCCCTATTAACAAATTAAATGAGAAAAGCGTCTGCCCATGGCAGTGGAGGTAGTACAGCATGTGAGGCAATTCAAGGTTTCCGTAAACTAACTTCAAATTAGGAGCAGGAGAAAGCTTCCCAACCCGACAAGAACAGCCGCTCTCAGCTCAGAGGCCAACGGCAGAGCACACGCCAGGCGCTAACAGCCCCATCTGAAACCAGAACCAGCTGGAAGACGGTGGCCAGCCTGGCGCTGTGTTTCAATATTTTACTGAAATTTTGAGTCATTGCAATGACACAAGAGAGAAGAGTTAGTAAATTGTAAAGGAAGGGGCTACACTGTTCTTATTCTTGAAAATGTAACCATCTCTATGTGGAAAATGCAGGACAATTCACAAACTGACGTCCATGACAAACAGCATTTGTTCCCTACAAATCGACCTCAAAAATTAGCTTCATCACCATCAGAAAATTGAAAAAGTGATTGTAAAATACCTCCAATGATATGCTTATAGTAAAATACTCATGACAATATGCCAAATTATGAATATTATCTTTTTGGAAAAGATGGTGAAATTTTATTGTAGGCAAATGTGTTTGTTAAAGATGGTCTAATTATGGGGAGAGATATTTAAAGACTGGAATACTCAGTATCCTGAAGATATGTTTTTCATAACTGGTTCTATAGATCGAATGCAATGCTAATTAAAACACCCTATTGGGTTTCTCAAGGACCATCACAATGTGCCAACAATTTCTGAAGAAAGAGAATGAAGAGGGGCTGGAGTGGTGGCTCAGTAGTTACGGCACTTGCCTGGCATGCACGAGGACACAGGTTCAAGTCCCAGCACCACATACACAATGACGTGTCAGAGCAACGAAAGCCACGTGAAAAACTATTTAAAATTGAGTCTCTGTTTCTCTCTCTCTCTCCCTCACTGTCCTCTCTCTTAAAAAAAAAAAAGCGAAAGAAAAAGAGAATGAAGAGATGTCTCTTCCAACCCCCAGCACCTTCTCTGCTTTCCTATGGGGCGCTGTGGCCCAGAAGCTGTGATCTGGAGGTGGTCAGTACGTCCCACCGTGCGGCTAGGCCCTAAGCCATGTGGTCCTTCCTGCAGCAGAGTAAGGCTGTGTCCAGTATGGTGGGTGACATCATAAGAGGAGAGGCCCGGACACACCAAGGGGTGGGTGGAGACCGACTGGGGTGTGGTGTCCAGGACGGCCAGCACCTTGCAGGCAGGGCAGACTTGGTGGCCTCCTCCCCACAGCTGAGGGCCTGGTGTTGGGCACATGGCCTGCAGAACTGGGGGGGCGTCCATCCAGGACTTGATTTCAGGGTTAGTCTCCCTTTCCGGAGAGCACAAATCTGCACTTCAGGCCACCGGCATGACACTTTGCATGCAAGCCCTAGAAACTCGTGGTGTCGCCACAGCCCACAGAGGGCTCGGGTCATGAAGCACGAATGAAGAACTGAGCGTGACAGGAGCAGTTTCACACCTTTACAGGAAAGTATCTCGTGTCTTTGTCATAGGGAAAGATGCCAAAGCAAAATGTTGAAAAGTAAGAGCAGGAGCCGTGGAGAGATGGACGCCTCCTCAGCTGCGTCTGTCAGTGCGGGGTGAGGCCTGCAGGTGCCTGGCTTGCCAGCTCTGCCTCTAGGTGGCACAGCGAGGACGCGGCTTTCCACGCGCCACCTCTGCAGCTTTTCTGCCTCTTCAGAAATGTCCCCGAGTCATTTCTGCAGCCACCGGAAAGAGAGGCTCATCCGACCCAGGGAATGTTCCTGTTGTTCTCGCCCCATGGTGCAAGTCAGAGAGCACCCTTGCTGAGCCCACACCTGCGCACGGCGTTTGGGGTCCGAGTCCTGCTTCGGTTTATTTTAGATCTCCCTGTGTGAATATTCAGTGATTTGCCAGCAACACCTGTGCTCGACCTTCTGGCAGAGCCTGGAAGTCGGCCTTGAGCGCAGCCTAGGGTGGGGGTCGTGCCTTTCCAGTTGCGCGCACGCCTGCATCTCCACTCCAGGTTGCTGGCCGCACAGCAGCGGTGTTCAGCCTAGAAGCCATGGCAGACTTTGCATCGTCTGTCCAGGTCTAACCTTTCAAAGGCAGAGGAAGAGAAGTGACAGCAGTGTTCTGGACACCCCTGGACTACCATGTGGTCTTCGTCCTTCCCTGCTCTGTGCCTGGCCAAGAGGGATGTCCTGCTGACCTTGGCAGACCGCAGTGGAGCATGGGCTCTGCAGCGTGAAGCCCCACCTGCGTCCATGCATCCTGCTACAGCTCTGGTCTCACCACACGCCAGCAGGAGTGCAGGCTTCCTGCAGCAGCCAACCAGGTGGGTCCAGGCCAGCTGCCACCCGTGGCCTCACGACTTCTCCACCCTGGGCTCTGAGAAGCTGAGCTGCCGGGGCCCATATGGCCCTCCCACACCTGGCTGCCTTGCACTCTGCACCCTGCGCCTGTGGCCCCACCTCCCGGGCCACTGGAGTCCTCAGTGTCCACCTCCGAGCTCTGCCTGCAGAGTCTGCAGGGCCCTGTTGCTTTCCACCTCAGTTTCCTCCCCATGAAAGCAGCTTATCCGGGACAGCGTCACCTCAGTTTGCTTTCCACTTCTGCTCCTTAGGGGAGGTGCAAGAGGCCTCCCAGGGTGTCAGATGCCTGTTCTCTGATTCTAAAGTCTTGCACCCTCCTTTCTGCCTGCTTCTACCACCCTTGAGAAGACTGCTCAGCCCCACCCACCCACAGGCCCCGCTGGGCTGCTGTGCAAACCCTCTAGATGCAGGGAACATAACTCCTGGCTTCTGTGGTCTGTGTCCTGTCAGCTCTGCTTTCCCACCTCACAGCCAGGCTCTGGGGACAATGTCCCCACTGGGGGAAGAAATGGCACAGAAGCTCCAGTTGACACCAATCAGAAGTAGTGGGTGATAAAGCAGGAGCTGAAATACAAGGAATCAGAATATTCGAAGGGGTGGGAATGTGGGGACCAAATAGCAGAATTCAACAAAATACAGATTCTCCATGTGAGGCCAAGAGGCCCAGTTATCCACACACGGCATGGAGTCGCTTGGATCTGAAAACTGGGCATTAAAGCAACAGAGGGGACAGTGGCCCTGGAGGTGCCAGAGTCTGAGCCAGAGCTCCAGGTGCGGCTCCGACAGTGGGTCCCAGGCTGCTGGCATGGGGCAGGAGGGTGCAGGGGTTGTGTGGTCGGAGCCTGTGAAGAAGGCAGCAGTGCAGATGGAAGATGGTGCTCAGCGAAGGCCTGGCCCCACCACCCACTATGGGCCAGCCCCTGAGCACCTTAGGAGCTGGGGTCCGCGAGGCTCAGAGGCAGCTTCTGGCTGCGCTGGGCTACCACTCAGGCCCTCCCTGGCAATCCACTGCTCCTCTCTTGTGCGTTATGAAAGGCAAATGTACAATTGTGTAGAATCCTCCGTTCTTTCACAATGTGGCACTTCTTAAGGCTGTGAGGCTTGGAAAATGGTTTGGCCAGGCTTGGAGAACTGTTTGGAATGTCTTCTTTTAGGAACCAGAGAGAACGCTGCACTTCTGTGGTTCTCACCCCTGCTGCATTCCTGTCCGTCTTCCTACAGGCTTTTCAGCAGGGGGGATGCACGGTTTCCTCCCCATGAAAGCAGCTTATCCGGGACAGCGTCACCTCAGTCTGCTCATCCTCCGTCCTCCGTCTGGCGCACTTGGAGATGCTCTACCAGTACCACCGTAGGGTGGCGGTCAGCGGGCTGGAGCGGCTCTGGGCCTGGTGGCCAGGCCCCTGTCTCAGAGCTCCTCTTAGGAAGGTCCTCCTTGGGAGACCCTCAGCTGTATAATCCAGAAATTACAACTTTCTGCCCTCGTGAGCTTGTTGTACCTTTCTGCTGCTGTGACGAAGTGCCGGAGATGATCACTTCAAGGGGGAGCTTTATTTGGGTTCATGGTTTCAGAGTCTCATGGGCACTTGGTCCTGAAACCTTGGGCCTGGGGTGAGGAGGGCCCATGGTGTGAGCATGTGGTGCAGTGAAGCTGTTCACCCCACGGTGGCCTGGAAGCAGAGAGAGGAGGGACAGAGCCCCAACACCCCCAGGGCACACCCAGTGGCCCTCTGCCTTCCCCTCCTCCCAACAGTGGCCTGGGGCTGAGCCTCTGAGAGACCTTCAGGCCCTCCCTCTGCACCTGCACTTCCCTTCCAGTATTCCAAGGGGGGAAAGGAGAAGCTCAGGATGGGGCAGGTGCTCCTGCGCTGCCACCCCAGGGAGACTGTGCAGAGCCAGTGTGTTCAGCCCACGAGGACCCCACAGTGTCTAGTCCATAGCAGACTCAGTAGACATCTGCTGAATGTGACTCCGACCTTGTCTCAGCCAAGTCCCAGGCCTCCCCTCTGTGGCCGGGATCTCTGCATGGACATTTAGGCCAGCAATGAGCCACCGGGTCAGGTCACTGATGTCACGGGGAGCATGGGGCTTGCGATGAATCCGCGGAACCAGAGGAGGAGCTGCATTTCAGACCATTGTGAAGACGGGAGCGGAAAACCAGGTGCTCTATTCTCTGAGCACTTTTGGAAGAACATTAAGGAAACTGGGTAAAAGTCCGCCTTGCTTGCTGGAGCCACATGAAATTACATCCTCTCAGGATTCCCATCCGCACTGCATAATTGTGTATTCAAAGCAAATGAATTATTTAAACAATAATATACTCTCTATTAGTTCCTTGCTTTGGGTTAATGGTTGGCTGAAGCAATTATAGGGCCCCAGGGAGAGACTGGCAGAAGAGGAACCAAGAAGCTCCTCTGAGCGTATGTGCCTCTTCTTTATTGCAGTAATTAAAGATTTTTATACAGTGCACTAAGGGATCATGAGAATGTTAAGGACGCTGTAATGACCAGCAATTTTCTTGTGTGCTAATGCAGGAAAGAGAACAAGTGAGGTGACATCGAGGCCCAGGACATAACATGCCTCCTGGCTGTGCTCAACACTCCTTCAAGCTGTAGGCACACAGAGCTGTGGTCCCCAAAGAGCCACGGAATTAAAAACAGATAGGAATCAGCTTCAAGACAGGTGCAAACTTTGGGGATATGTGAGAAGCATGGACCACTGTGGTGGACATGTGGAAGACGACAGCGGTGGCCCCTGGCTGGAGTAGCTGGTCAGGTGACTTTGATGGCCGAGATGCAGGGTGTGACTTAATAAGCAAATGAATTCACATAGCCCTGAGAAACAGTGCTGGTGGGCCCAGGTCTCAGAGAGTGTCTCACAGAGTGCTCCTACCAGCCTGTGCCGGATCCCCATCCTCTACCCACAATGGCCTTGCTTCCCCAGGGCACCCTCCTGCCTTCTCATCTCCTGGTCTGCCTTCCTTCCCCTTCACATCCATTGTCCCCAGAAGGTCACTTGGTGACACTGTTTGCCCAGACCAAAGGCCAGCTGCACAAGCAGGCCCTGCAGCTCCCTGTCTGGATGTGGCGCACGAGGCACCATGTTGTTCTCTACAAAAGGCTCCTGCAGCTCCCTCCCCACCATGGTCCTGCTGGGTGCAGCGGCCTCTATGGCCTCCATGTTGGCCTCTATGGCCTCCATGTTGGCTTGTCCCTCTCCATTCCTGCAGTTTGCCACGGCTACTGTTCTAAGGCACCATGTTTCTTCATCTCGGGGGTCTCCACTGCAGCCTTTACTTCCTCCTCACATGGCCCATCTCTCTCTCTCTCAGGGACTGCGCACGGGAACTCCAGCCCTGGCCTCCCAGGCCTCCCTTTGGAATCTTGGTGGAGGCCTCCATGACCGCCTAGCTGCAGCATCCTGAGATCCTGCACTATGCACTTGCCACCAAGACCTGCCGCCATCTCCAGGGACCATGGCTGCAGCAACCTCTGAGTGCCAGGGTGGCTGAGCACTGAAAACCTTCCTAGGTCACCCTGTGCAAGCACGGTGCCTGCCTCCCCGTTCTCTTCAAAGGAATTTTTATGCCCTTGACCCTGAAATGGCTACAGTCTTACCAACTCCAGAGTTGCCCTCAAGCCGGTATTTCTTACTATCTTTGGGCAGCTTTTCACATTAGTCCTGGTGATGTCTTTACAAGTGCAATTCCCTTAGCCCCAGTTTTATACCCACCTTCTAAGTTTTTCTACTCTGCTTTCTGCTCCTGAATATCACCATAAACTTGGCTGAAAACCACCAGTATTATCCATGCCACTGCCTGCATACTATGCTGCCTGGAAATTTCTTCTGCCAGATTAAGAAGTCCATCAGTTTAAAATCAGGCTCAGGAAAAGTATCCAGAAATGGGCAAAATGCAGGCAACTCCTTAGAACATAAAACAAATGTCCTCCAGTCCCATTTCCAATGGAGTGCTCATCCTCTGCAGCCTCTTGAGCCCTGTCTTTACTTCACACAGTCCTGTAGGCATTTGTCGCTCCCCCCTGGGTTCTGGAGTGGGGAGCAGGTGGAACAGCATCGGCGGACCTTAGCCGTTCCTTGGGGGCCAGCAGGACATTGGGAACCGGGCGCCGGCAGGACAGGGCCGGGGACGGGGGGAGAGGAGTGGCTCCCCGCAGCGTTCCTGTGCGAGGAGCGGGCAGAACGACCTAGCGAGCCATCCTCCGAGGGGCCTGGTTAGGGCAGGGATGGGGAAAGGAGTCGCTCCCCGCTGCACTCCAGAGCGAGGAACGGGCAGAACGACCTGACCCTGGGCCGTCCTCCGAGGGGCTGAGTTAGGAAGGGTTGGGGAACCGGGAACAAGGGGGCGAACGCTGGCGGCTGGAACACGGGACCTGCATCTTCTACCGCTGCTGATTTCTGACGTCTCTGCTGATCTCTCCGGTTCTATGCGTCTTCTCTGCTTTCTCCCTTCAGGACGAGGCTGCTTCCCTCCTGGCTGCCTTCTTCTCTGGTTCTATGCTTTCTTCCTTCGGTTACTTCTTCTTTGGCTGCTTCTTTACCTGACTAGCTGCTACTTTATTTATCCATTACAACAGCCAATAGGGTACAATGCAAACACCTTTCTCCAGTTGTAACAAAGGAGTGGCCGAATAGCTTAGTCATGCGGTCAGGCAATTTGCTAATTACAAGCCAGCTGGACCCCTTAGAGCTGTTTACCACCAATTCTTCTACAAGCCAGCTGAGCCTCATGTTCCCAACAGGCATTCTGGTCTTCTGAGCTCCCACAAGAATGGCCCATGAAGCTCCACTTAAAACAAGCTAAAGCTTTTTCACCCTGCATCACCAAAATCTCCAAAATTCCTCCCACAAATTCCAGTAAGCTCCAAAAGCTTCTAAACAGGTTTGTCACAGCAAGACCCTAATTCTTGGTACCAATTTCTGTTTCAGTCAGCTGTTTTGCTGCTGTGACCAAAACACCCGACAAGAACAATTCAGGAGGAAAAGTTTATTTGGGGGCTCACAGTTTCGGAGGTCTCAGGCCATAGAAAGCTGACTCCATTCCTTGGGACTCAAGGTGAGGCTGGACACCATGGAAGAAGAGTGTGGCAGAGGGAAGCACATAAAGGCACTGCCCGGAAGCAGGGACTACATGCCAGATACAAAAGGAATACCCCAAAGGCCCCCCAGTGACCTCCACCAGCCAAACTCTACCACTCCATTTGCCAGTCCATCCCTAGCAGGTGATCCACTCACTGAACGGTCAAGGCTCCTACAGCCCAATCATTCCACCTCAGCCTTCCTGCACTGTCACATGTGAGCTCTGGGGACATTTTCATCCAAACCCCAGCATGTGTCTGATTGCGATGGCTGAACAGGAAGAGAGGAAGCAGGAGAGGGCCACTGAGGACAGCAGGTGCAGAGTGCACGGCTCCCTGGGGGCAGGGGAAGGAGCGCTTAAGCCAGCCTCTGAACGGCTGGCCCCTGGTTCCTGCCATTAGCTCCTGGAGCCTGCAAGGTGACCCCAGTGTGCTGCGGGATATTGTGATGGTGAGGAACCAGGCACAGGGAGAGAGAACTATGGGAAGGAGGCACCAGCAACACTCTGAGAGCCCAGGGCCCCTCGTCCTCCTCCCACCCCCCTTTTGCTGCTTGCTTTAGCTCTAACTTTCTCCATCCTTCCTGACACTAGCAATAGCAGGGAGGGGATGGAGCACCCACTCTATGTTGCTCAGGTGTCCCCTCCCTGCAGCCTATGGGCCTGCAGGTCCCTGAAGTCCCCCAGGGCTGGACCTGTCACTTCCTGTCCCCCAGTGAAGCCTGGGAGTCTTAAAGTGCGGCAGGGTCTCATGAGTTCCTTTATGACGTCACAGTCATCTGGCACATCCTACCTAGCATAGCAGTCTGAAGGGCCACTGTCCCAGACAGAGCTGGGGATGTAAGAGCAGCTGATCCGTTCTGGGTCTTGGGCCTCTGGCCACCACTTTGCTCCCTGATCCCACCCAGCTCCAAGTTCTCAGTAGCTGGCACTCCCGTGTCTCCTTCCACCATCCCAGCTGCTTTCCTCCTTTCCTCTCTAGTTTGGGACTCTCTTTCTGTCCCCTAGGAGACAGCAGCATATATCAGAACATTGCCTCTCCTCTCTCCTGTTGATGACCTCCCCACCTGACTGATGGTGTCAGTTGAGTCCTGCATCTTCACTGACACTCAAAGGAGCTCAAAGGCTGCCCTCTTGGCTCCATCGTTTCTGCTGAGATCTGACCTGCAGCCTGGAGCCCGCTGGCCTCCTCCACCTGGTGGAATTGACCTCTTCTCCCCCCAAACTCCCCCAGACCTGAGCACTCTGTGGTCACAGTCAGGAAACAAAGAGGCCCTCGTCACCCAGAGCTGGGGTCATGGGGACTCTGCCCACCTTGCCCACTCTTGCTCTTAAATGCCCCTGAGCCCTGGGCCTCCAGTCCCCTGGGTGCAACTGTACTGGCCCACCTGCTGGAATGTTCTCACAGCAGGCGGAGTGACCATTTTAAATTGCAATTAGAGCATGCCATCCCGGTGCCAAGGCTTCCTTTACCCATCCTGGGCAGTGCTAATTCCTGGCGTGGCCTGGAATCCTCTGCAGCCTTGGGCCCTTGGTGGCCTCCCACCCACTTCAATGGCTGGCTACTTTGGATGATCTAGGCTTTGCCTGGGACCCCCACTGCGACCTCCCTCTTCCTACCCAGCAGTGTCTGCCTGGGGCTCTCTGCACCTGCTCCTGGTCTGCTGGAAGTCCTCTCATGCTGCTCCTGACCTTCCTCCTCCCTGGCCCCACCCTGGCTGTCACTCAGGATGAAAGGGATATTCTGTTACGCCTCGGGTCCCTTTCTTGCTGCAATGCCTGAGCCTTCCCTAGGTCTGGGCTCTGGGTCAGGTTCACCCACACAGACTCAGCAGCAAGGATGTTGCTGGAATAAATGCGCAGTGAATAAATCATTTCCGATGCATTTTGTTGATTTATTTTTATGGAATTTTTGTTTTAATGGACATTGATAGTTACATGTGTACATATACATTTATTTATGGACTAGCTGTCGAGTTTAGAAAGAGTACAGCAAGGTCATGAGCACCATCTCAACTCACTTACCTGCCATTTTTGTGGTGAGAACGATTAAACTCTGTACTCTTGGAAATGTTCAGATACACAGAAGTCTTGATCACGGTGACCATGGTATGCAGTAGAACTAAGAACTTATTCCTCCTGTGCTTCCAAAGCTCTGTGCCTTTGATGACACCTCGTCCTGCCCCTGCTGCCACTCCACTCTGCTCCCGTGTGGTGGACAGTTCCAACCTCCAGCACGTAAACGAGATTGGGGCGTCTGTATCCCTGTGCCTGGCTCATTTCACTAGCACAACACCTTCCAGGTTCTTTTGGCTGTCACGGGTGACAATTCCCCTTGTCGTGTACAGATACCAAGGTTTTCCATTCACTTGTCCCCTGGTGGACATGCAGGTCTTGTCATGTCTTGGTGACCAAGAACAGAGCTGCCATAAGAATGGGCACGGCTTGCTCCCTGCCACCATCTCCATAAGTGTGGACCTGCACCATGATGGGTCCCTGGGAGCTGTGCTCTGGGACAGTTGTGCTCTGGGACAGCTGTGCTGTTGCACAGTCCCTCCAATCACGCTAAGGGACGCCCTTTTCTGCACGTCCTTGTCACGTGTGTTCTCCTCGTGCTTTGCAGGAACTGTGGTGCCAGGTGCAAGGTGGTGTCTCCCTGTGGTTGTGACCTCATTGCTTGGTGATTAGTGACGTTGGTTTCTTTTCCTGTAAAACAGCCCATGTGTTTTCTTTGGAGAAATATGTGTTCAAGTTTTTCACCCGTTTTTAAATTGTGTTATTTGTTTTCCTGCTGTTGATCGCTTGAGTTCCCTATATATCGCAAATGTGTGTCCCTTATTATAGATGAGATTTGCAAATATTTTCTCCCATTCAGTGGATTGTTTCTTTACTTTCAATTGCTTCTTTGGCTGTGCAGAAGATTTTTAGTTTGATGAAATCCTATTTGTCGTTTCTTCTTTTTTCTGTCTGTACTTCTTGAACCCTATCCAAAAATATCAATGCCCTGACTCTGTTGTGGAGATCTCCCTGTGTTTTCTTCTGGCAGCTCATAATTGCAGGTATTATGTATACATTTTTAATCCAATTTGAGTTAATTTTTGCATGTGGTGTCAGAGAAAGGTTGAATTTCTTTCTTCTGGGTGTGAATATCCAGTTTTTCCAAAACCATCTACTGGAGAGACTGTCCTTTTCCTATTGTGTATTCTTAGCTCCTTGCTCAAAATATTACTGACAGAAAAGTAGCAGGCTTCTCTCTCTCTCTCTCTCTCTCTCTCTCTCTCTCTGTCTTTCTCTCTCTCTCACTGTCCCTCTATCTTTAAAAAAAGAAAAAAGAAAACTAGTGGGCTGATTTCTGGGTTTCCTATTCTGTTCTTTTGGTTGATGCTTCTGCGCAGACTCTGCTGCTTCAGCTACTAAGCTTCAAAATGCAGTTTGGGTTCCTTCTGCTCACTCCGTATTGCCTTGAGCAGCCGGTGTTGTGTGGTTCCTTACGGGTTTTAGAACCACCTCTTCCATTTCTCTAGAAAGCGGCATTGGGGTTTTGAGAGGGGTGGAACTGAGCTTGCGGACCACTGTGGGCACCGTGAAGTCTGGGCCTGCGCTGATTCTTCAGAGCACGGGCTCAGGGCGCCGCTCAGCTCATTTGTGCTTTCTCGACGCTTCCCGTCAGCATTCGTCGTTTTGCAGAGCGCAGGTCTCCCTTCCCCTTGCTTCTTCATGGTATTGTTTGTGGGATTGTTTCTTAGTTTATTTTCCTTGTTGGATTGCTGTTGCATTAAACTGCTGCTGATTTCTGCGTGCGATTTTGTCTCGTTGATCTTGTGCATTGGTTCCAATAGCTTTTGGTGGCTCCTGAGGGGTTTCCTCTGGCTTAGAGCAAGTCTTCAGTAGCAGGCATATTCACTTCCTCCTTCCCTGTTGGATTGGCCTCTGTTTCTTCCCTTACCTACCTGCTCTCCCTGGACTCCCAGCACAGTACTGAACGGAAGCAGGAAGAGCAGGAATCCTTGTGCCATTCCTGATGTAGGAGAAAACTTCCCAGCTTTTCCTAGTCGAGATGTTGTTAGTTGTGTGATCTTCATGGATCTGTTTTAGGTACATTTCCTCTACACCGAATTTGAGAGTTCTATCGTGAAAAGATGTTAAATTTTGTCCACACTCTTTTGCACATCAATTGAAATGCCACGTTGTTGTTCATGCATCTGCTGTGCCACACGTCATTTGTTGATCTGCTTGTGCTAAGCCATCCTCGCATCCGGGACAACTCCACTGATCACGGCGAGAGATTCAGTTAACGTGCTGTTGAACTCAGTGTGCTCGTGTTGTGCTGAGGATTTTTGAACTGAATGTCCACCAAGGACACAGCTGTGAGTTTCTTTCCTCCGAGTCCTTGTCTGGCCTTGGTGTTGAGGCTGCTGGTTGCGATGTCTTCTCTTTTGCTTCCGATGCTATTGTGTTTGGGTCTTCTCTCTCCCCTTGTCGAGCAGCATTTTGCTGATTCTGTTTTATTTTCTTCCATCTTGCTGACTTTACCTGTTGTCGTCTCGTCCGCCTTTCATCTTTTCTGCTTGCTCTTGGCGTTCCCTTCCTTCTGGCCCTTCGTGCTGGGTGCTGCTCAGGTGAATTTGGAGGCCTTTTCTCTTTCTTGACATAGATGCTTATTGTTGTGAACTTTCCTCTGAAACCGTTTCTGCTGTACCCTTTAAGTTTTGGTTGTGTTTCGACTTTTGTTTGCCTCAAAATGTTCTTAAATTGCCTTTTTGATTCTTTTTTGATTTATGAGTATGTCATTTAATCTCCACCTGTCTGTGAATTTTCCATGGGTCCTCCTGCTATTGATTTCGAGTTTCATTCCTCCACGGTCAGAATAAAAACACTTGATATGATTTCCCCCTTTTTAAATTCTTAGCGTTGTTCTGTAGCCGAAGTCTAATCTCTCTGGGAGACTGTTCCATGGTTGCTTGAGAAGAGTGTGCTCTATGTCTGTTGGATGCAGCATATACACTGCTTCCTGCCGCTTGTCCCCCTGGTGGTCTGTCCGTCTGCAGAAGTGGAGCTGCTATGGCTACTCCCTTCAAATCCACTGACGTTTGCTTTATATATTTAGGCGCTCTGGTGTTTGGTGCATATATAGTCACAATTGTTATGTTGTCTTGTTGAATTGGTCCCTTCATCATGATGTAATGACCTCCTTGTGTCCTTGTGTCTTTTTGATATAAAGTTTTGATATAAAGTCTATTTTGGTTGATGTGAGTGTGGCCACTGCTGCTCTGTTTTGGTTTTCCATTGCCTGGAGGACCTCTCCCTGTCACTTTACTTTCAAACTGTATCTTTTAGATACATACACTATAGTATACAGGTAGGTGTTGTTTTTTTAAAATACTGTCAGACACTTCGTATTCTGTCATCAGAGAGCTTACTCCTTTTACGTGTTAGGTAACTATTAATAGGTAAAGACTTACTACATTTTATTTGTTCTGTTCCCTCTGCAGATCCTTCACTCCTTCCTCCCTCCCTTCCCATCTCCTCTGGGGTCTGATAGTTGCTGCGGTGACATGGTTTGAACCCTTTCCTTACAAGCTTAGCGCTTCTACTTTAGGCCTTTGCGTTGTATTATTACAGAACATCTTATTACAGGTTATTTGAAGATGATAACAATTTAAGTCTGAAAGCATTAAAAAGTCCACGCATTTGCTCCTCCACATTTATTTCTTTTTGATACCAGGGGTTAAACTCAGGGGTGCTGGACCATTGAGCCATATCCCCAGTCTGTTTTTTAATTATTGTTTTTAATTGAGACAGGGTTTTGATAAGTTCTTTAGAGTCTTCCTAAATTCCTGAGGCTGGCTTTGAACTAAGGGTCCTCCTGTCTCAGCCTCCTGAACCATTGGTACATTTTATATTTTTGATATCATAAATTACATCTTTTTGTAATTTGTATCTCTTACAAATTAATGTCATCATGGTTTTCAAAAAAGTTTATTTTTTACTTTCCTGCCAAAGAGTAATTGATTTATGCATCATGGTGCCAGTATTAGAATATTCTAAATTTGATTAAGTACTTTGCACCAGACTTTTATAATTCTAGTAGTGATGAATTCCCTTGGCTTGTGTTTATCTGGGAAAGCTTTATTTCTCTTTTGTGAAGGTCAATTTTTTCTAGGTAATGTGATTTTGGTGGGTTTTTCCTTTTCTTTCAGCACTTTGAATGCATCATCTCACCGCCTCTTGGCCTGAGAGATTTATGCTGAGAAATCCACCAATAGCTCTACTGGGGCTCCTTTGTATGTGATATATTAATTTCTCCTGCTGATTTAAAATGATTTTTTGCCTTTGATTTCTTTTATTAAAGAGAGAGATAAAGAGAGAGAGAGAGCAAGAAAGAATCAATTTTATTTATTTATTTTTAAATCTGGATTTCATTGCTGTGACAGTTCTGTATGTGAACCTGAGTCCTCACACGTGCCAGGCAAGCACTCCAATCGCTGAGTCACCACTCCAGCCCCTTGCCTTTGACTTTTGATAGCTTGATTAAGAAATGCATCGGTGAACTTCTCTTTGGCTTTAAATTGATTGGAGACCTCTGTTTCCCATATTTGGATGTTAGTTAGATTATTAGTTTTGGGGAGTTTTCAGCTATAAGTTCTTTAAATATTTTTCTAAGTCTTTATCTTTCTCTTCTTTTTCTGGTACTTCCAATATGTAAAATTTGACCCTTAATGATGCTCCTTGCTTCCCATGGGTTTATACTTTTATTTTCTCCTCCAATTGGGTAATGTCAAATATCATATTTGGATCTAATTGGTCTTGATTTGATCTGCTATTGAAGTTTTCTGTTGTTTTTTTTTTTGTCCTTGTACTAATTATCTTTGGGTTTCTAATCATTTATGTTTTTGCCAATGTGATTTTTATTGATTTTTCAGATTTCCTATTTTGTTCATGTATTATTTTCAATCTTTTTTTTTTCTGGTGGTCACTTCCTTAAGAAGATTACTCTGATTTCTTTATCATTCTGCTTGTATATCTACAGTTTCTAGAATCCATTGCTGCGGGTCTATACATTTTCTTTGATGATAGAACAATCCCATGATTCTTTGGGCATTTGTGACAATGTCACGTGTTCCAGTCTTTACAGGTGTTTGCTAGTCAGTACAATCTGAGATAGGCTACCTGGTAGCAACCATGGGAAAGTGGTTTGCTTTCCGGTTCTCTCACTGGACCATTGCCTGTGCTCTGAGACTGTCTGTGGCTGCCGAGTGCACTCTGTTGATGAGGCAGAGCTGCTGGATGGGAACTGTGGTAGCCTCTGATTGAACAGGGTTACAGACTGTGCCTACTGGCAGGTGGTACCACTGCTGGATTCTCTAGAAGCTGAGCTGTGCCCTGGGCTCTAAGGTTTGCTCAAGATTAGTGATGTTGCACAGAAGCATGTGGTCTTGGCTTTCTTCCCACCTGCGTAGAACCTAGCTGGACTCTTGAGACTTGGATAATTGCTGTTCTGACTCCTGGTCAGGCAGATCCTTGGGTACATTCCACAGAAGTGCACAAATGCAGACCACCCCACTACGCTGGGAAGAGCCTGGGGGTGGGCTCTGAGGCTAGGCAGGGTGACTTGTCAGGAACCTAAGCCAGGTGGAACTGCTGACTCTCTTCTAGAAGGGCCCAGCTTCTCCTTGTAGGGAGGTGGTGCTGCTGACTGGTATCTCTGGGTGGGCGTCCCTGCTGCACACCTACTTCCAGGGTCCATGTTCTCATTGCTCTGAGCCTCACTCCTTTATTTGTTTATAACTGTCCCTAGGTGGTTTTGGTCTGCAGATTCCCACAGTGTTCCCTTGAGGTGAGAAAGAAGTGGGACTCAGGGGTTGCATTCCAGATTCTGGGAGAGCCAGATGACCCTGTGTGTGGGAGTGCTGGGTGGCCAGGGTGACTCAGCCAAATGCCATTCCTCTTGCTCTTCTGATTGGCTGATCTCAGTCCTGTGGTCCTGGAAGGAAGTTAGCCTCACTCTGGAGCTTCGGATTTCTACAGGTGTTTTTACCTGTGTGTCATTGCTCGATGGACTTTCTGTGAGGAGAACTGATGCCTTGGAATATGCATTAATAGAAACAGTTCTGCTTAATACATGGTAAAGAAGTCCACTGTGTGAGTAGAAATGTATATAAAATTGGCACTCTGAAATAAAATTTATACAATTTGTGAGAAAAACAAAACTAAGAGCATGTAAGTTTATGAAGTAAATAGATAAAAGGATGGTAAAAATGTAAGAACTCTCACAAAAACACTGGGTAATCAATGAATAAATCAGTGAAAGATACAATAAACACCACTTCCACAGTCACTTCAGCCTGGATAGCAAAGGAAAGCGCTGTTTGGAACGGAGACGTGCTGGACTGAGGGAGCTGTGTGTTTCCTTCCTTTATTTTTTCTGTGCTGTTGTCTTTGTTGTTTGGTGAGCCACACACTGGTTTGTAATTCAGGACTCATTCCGTGTGCAGAGGTCGAATACTCCTCTTGCAGATTCATGGTCTTGTTAGGTCATTCATGTCCATGTGCACAGTGGGCAGCCTGGGGACACTCTGCAGAGAGAGAGTGCATGCTTCATCTCTGACCAGACACTCGTTCCAGGGCTCACAGCCCGGACACCATAACGTCCCCAAGCAAAGCCTGCACACATACCAATCCTTGATGCGGAAACACTCCCGTTGTCCTTTAGAACAGTTTCTCCTTACCCTGTGAGCCTTTCCGAGAGAGCAGCAAAGCATCCTGACGTGCTATCAAACCCCTGCGGGCATCAGACAGACCAGCTGCACCTCCGTGGCTATCGAATTTGAAAGCAGCTCCAGCACACCTTGGATCAGTGTGATGTCGCAGGAGGATCAAGAGACGCGGATTTGGTGATGGTACCAGGCACACAGGACATGGAGAAGAACACAGAAACATTTCCGAAAGTCCGAAGCTCTGGGTCCTAGGCAGGAACTGCGAGAACGCCAGCACAGGGCATCTCTCTGGGGCTGGCTTGTTGGGTTACCTGTCTCCCAGCACACTGTCAAGCAGCAGGGGTGAGCAGGGTGGACGCCCACAGTGGGGGGCCCAGTCACTTCCTAGAGTTCACCTCACACCCTGCCTCTGGGAGCATCTGGTCTTGTCCCTAGGGCACTCGCCTTTAGAGAGAGGAGCAATCGCATTACAAAGACAAAGCACACATCTGATGGTTTCTGCATGTTTGTGACTGGAGAGAGAAAATAATGTGATGGTTTTCTTATGTTGTAATTAAGGTTGCTTCAGCCTGGATAGCAAAGGAAAGCGAGAACACACGAGAACATACAAATTGCTTTGGGGAAAATAAATCTAACCAAGTGTAAAAGAAGGCTTCAAAAAACGTAGAATAACTTTATTTTGCTAAAATTTTAATGTAGAATAACATGTTTTAGATAACTGAAAATTAAGATTTCTTTACAAAAATTATCCAAAACAGCAATTTGTGCCCACGAAACAAGCAACATTTTTACCAAGGTGCAGATGTCGGCATGACCAGCAACACTGAGGCTGGATAAAGACCTAAGTGTCCACATGGTTGGAATGTCTGCTTGCCTGCTGCACTTGGCAGCCACTTTGTGCTCTTTGTCGCAGCTCTGCAGCAGGGCTGGACTGGTGCCCTTGTGCTAGGTGAGAGGCTTCCAGGTTGGTTCTCTAAGCTGCTCCTCAGAGTGATCCTGGACCTGCAAGTCCTGCTGGACAGTCTGACGGCTGTCGCCACATGTGTGTCAGAGTGAGCATGTGTTCCACTCTGTAGATGCTGCTGGCCACGCACACACAATTTCTAAGAAGCTCCTGGACATGGCAGTGTTGGAAAAGAGCTGTGTGTTTCTGAATGGCTAATTATGCAGAGCATCCCATAATTTAGCAATTTTTACCTAGCACGTCCCTGCATCTTCCTTCTGAATGTGGAATGCCTGACCATTCTCCAACCAGACGCTTCTGGGTAAGCTCTCCAGTTCTGATTATTCTCCTCTTAACTGGCCACCATCACAGTCCAAGCATGCAACTCTAATGATTTTTCTGAGTAAGCCATTACCTTGTAAAAGTCCCCCTTAACCTTCTGTGGAATTTGTGGGCCGCTACAGGCTAATCGCAGTTCTCAAATGAGATTACTCAGCGATCTGTTTTGCCACCTCTTCCCTTCTGCCAGCCCTCGGGTTCTTCTCAACCCGGTCCTCTCTCCTGGAGGGACTTGGAGCTGCTCTTATTAGCGCCCACCAAGTACACCGTTCAGTAACAGCTTCTTCACTCCAGGGGTTCATCTGGGAGCCCAGTAAGTGCAAGCCTCCTCCCCCAGCATGACTCAAAGGGACAGAGGAGAGGGCAGTGCAGGACAGGGCCAGCAATGCTGCTGTGGCCTCCAATCCCCCAGGCAGCACCTGCAGTGACCTCCAATCCCCTAGGCAGCACTTGCTTAGGAGATGAAAGGGAGTTTTCTGTGCTTCTCTCCGCTGTGCTGAGCCTCCTCTGCCCCTTGCTGAGGTCAGCGGAAGGTGGGTGCCAGCCCTGGCCATCTGGTGACCTGTGGTTGCCACGCCGTCCCCCAGTGAGTGTGAAGGGGAGATGGGGTCACGGGTGTAACGTGGTGCCTCATGTGCATGTCCCTGTCTTGTGGGGAGCTCACCCAAGCCCCCTGCGTGTTCTGGCCAGCTGCAACAGCTCCAGCAGATGACCGGCTCGCCCCCCAAGAGGGCCCATTTTCACAACCTTCAAATCCAAATTTCAGTTTCTTCCCTGCCAAGTGGGGCTGCCAGACGACAGGGTTGTTAATGAGCTTCAAGTTCAGAATGACATTAGGGGGCCCTGAGGACAGCGGCTGGGGACCGCTCAGGTGCTCGGAACAGATCGCCTCCCCCTGTGCTGGGTAGGGGCTGTGCCGTGCGGATTTTCTTTCACTGATTTTCCCCCAAAGTGGAATTAAAAGTGAGGCTTAATGATAATGAATTGAATTGTCCCTGTCTAAAGTGGACTGACTGACAGAATGCTGGAAAGCAAGGGATCCCCGACCTGGTGAAGAAAACAAAAGTAATCAGATTACACAAACAAAATAAGATCAACATTCATTGGAATTACAGTAACAGCCTGTGATTAACGAGCCGGTAGAGGAGCGCCCGGCCTGCCTGGCAGGTGTGGCCCCCACGCCTGCTCCCTGAGGTCTCCACGGCTTGGCGGACAGGAAGGCTTAGCGTTTTCTAGGATTCCTTCCTTACTAAAGTTCTCAACCCCTTTCGGTGGTGTCAGGGCTTCCCAGGTGGAAACCCTGCCTCTCCGGGTTTCGGCACCTGTGGCCTCCTTGAGGTGCTCTCCAGGGACGCGTCTCTGCTGACTTCTGCAGGGCTGAGCATCCCATATTCATCAGGGCTGGCACATGGGAAAGGTTGCATAAGGGAGTGGGAACCAACTGCCCCCCAGGGGACACCTCTGCCGAACTCTGGTGCACCTGTCCTCACCTTCCCTGGGACAATCTCATGGCTGGTGATGTCCACTGAAGTGGGGCCTTGCCGGGCTCACAGTTTGCCTGGAGACAGGCCTCCCTAGGTCCCAACCTCAAGTTTATCCAGGTCCATCAGAGTCACAGTCTCCTTGTTCCAACTGTCCCTGGGAGGGTGGCAGTGCACCAGATGGTCAGCAACCAGTGCCTCCTCAGGATGGTTAGGGGCAGGGCCCAGGGCCCCAGCAGTCAGAACAAGGTTCCTCTTCACAGGCACTGGAATATGATGTCCTCAGCATGAGACCAGCTGGCACCAGATGTGGCCTGCCTGTCCACAAAGCGCCAGGGTGGGTGGCCCCTTCGCCCAGTCTCCTCGGACCCTGAACCAGCTTACACAGAGCAGATGGCCGCCATCCTAGAGAGCAAAGTGGGTGTTCTCTTCCCCAGGTGCCTGAATTCAGCAAGACAAGGAGCAGCTCCTGGCTGGGACTGCTCTGCCTGGTCGTGATTCCCACCTCCCCAGTGGGGCCTGCTTCTGTGCAGTCCTCTCCAGCAACTCGGCCTCCATGGCTTCTTGCTGTTGGTGATGGGGTAGGGTGAGACGGCTTGGTTAGACCCCTGCATGGTGCACAGGGCCTCTGTTCTGTACCTGGCAGGTCCTTGGCTTTCTTCCCTGGGCTCTAAATCTCGTCTGCTGCAGTGAGTGGTCCCCACAGTCCTCAGAGCTCTGGGGCAGCTGAGCTGCTCACCTGGGCGAGGACACCTACACACACAGGCCTTTCAGCTGTCCAGCCACCAGCAGTAGTGACCTCCTCGTCTCCTCCAGGCACCCTCCCTATCAGTGACATTTCTAAGGACTGTGCAAGGCTGCTGGCCAGGAGTCTTGTCATACCGTCTTGTGAGCAGGACCTCGTGAGAGAAAGCAGGTGGTTGCATGGTGCCAGGACACAGGTGAACACCCGGACCGCTGGGGCTGGGCACAGGTGAGCACCCAGACTACTGGGGCTTGGCACAGGTGAGCACCTGGACCGCTGGGGGTGGGCAACTGGCTGGCCGGCAGTCACAATGTTCATCAGCTCGGTGGCCTTAGGTGTGGGCCAGACCGCACCTCCAGCCCTGCTTTGCCCCAAGGGCCAGGGCTCTGGGGTGCAGGCCTTGGGATGTCCACCCTGCACCTCAGCCCCCTCCTGGTAATTCTCCCTTCCTTTTCCTCACCTACCTGATGACGAATAGGTCTGGAGGTTTAACCTGGGTGTGGTCCCCTGCTTGCCATGCAGATGATGTCGCTCACATTTGCGCAGCAGCTGCCCATGGAGCCTCCTGCTGGCGTCCCCCGCACTCCGCCCCCCAGGTGCACCTGCTAGGGAGCCTGCCCTCCATTCTGCTCTCAGAACGAAGCTCTGATCAGACTCCCCATCACCTCCTGAAGCTCAGCTCTCCAGTACTGAGGTCCCTCACGACCTGGTCCTGGAGCTGCACACGAGTCACACACGGGCCCTCTCTGCCTTGTGCCAGCAACATGTGGTGATGAGCTTCCAGCTCCACACTGTCCTCACCCTGGAACCCGGCCTTCAGTCGCTCCGCCATCGCCTCGTGACATCGGTCATAATTATCTGCGTGTGCATGCAACCTTTTTGTGGGTAAGCAGAGACCATTCCTTATTCCCCTTGGTCACAGCTGAGCAGCCCAGGGCCCACATGCACTCATGCACACTAAGGAGCGATTGGAGAACTCTGGGCTGTCCCCTACGGCTTTGGATCCTAGAACCTACTGTAGGTTCTCAGCACCATGTCATTGAGTGAGTGGATGAGCCACTGGCAGTGAAAGGAGGCTCCTAGGCCCCTGGTCCTGCCCTCCAGTCCAGGGGAGCAGCGGTGCTGGGCAGGAGTGATAGCCCGACATGGTCCTGCCCTCCTGCTCCTATGGAGTGAGGAGTGGTCCTTTTCAGCTCTGAAGAGCTCACCAGCTTCCCCTGCCCTGAAGCCCACAGCAACGAGGAAACTTCTGGCCTAGAACTTTCCATTTCCCCTCCAGGCAGAGTACCATCTCCTGCCACAGAGGCACTGCAAGGCCACCTCTTCTCTACCCGGACCCTCAGTTGTAGGCTTCCGCCCTCTCCTTCCCTGGGAACGAAGGACTTTGCCCGACATTTTGCTCATGCCTGAGCCCAGCAACCACCCTCCAGTGGCTTGGAGAGTCATTGTAAGGACAGGCAGCTCTCCGCAGTCCCAGCCATGTGATTACAGCTGTGATCAGCTGCATTGCTTCTCTGTTCCAGAACATTCTGTGTGTTTTGCCTTCCCTAGGTGGTTCTGCCCCAGGGCTGCCTAACCAGGGAGTTGGGGACAAATATTGAGCCAGGTCAGTGGGAGAATGCTCACCTCTGACGATGAACTCACTTTTTATTTCAAGTGGTGGTTTCCAGTTTCCAAGCGTCCAGGTGAACTTACGTGCTGGCATCCCCTCTACGAGCAGTGCCTGACATGGATCTCTCATTTAGACATTTAGATTTCTCAGCCATGGCTTCCATTTTGGTCACCAGCTTTCAGGACACATTGACCAGGACAACAGCTGGGCACTCTGTGGCTTTTCACCTTGTCCAGTGTGCAGTGGGTTCGGAGCCAGCTGTCCTTGCTCTGCAGTGAAAGCAGAGGTAGGTGGAGCTTTGCGCGGCTCTGCAGGCTCATGCAAGGCTCCTGCTTGGTGGTGCCCTCTGTGTCATGTGCTCTGTGACCCTCAGGGCTGCCCAGGTACAGCACGTAGGAACGCTCCCTCTGCTGGGCTTTCTCCTTAAACTCCACAGCCCTCAGTTTCCACAGCAAGCTGAGCAGCAGAGGGACACCTAGGTGAAGCTGCGGAAGGCAGCCGTGTGTCCTGCAGACGTCCACTGCCCACCAAGCGTCACTGACGCAGACATTGCTTACTGCACCCTTCCTTTCTTAATGCATGTTACAAACATGAGTTACTGCCTTTAAGAAAACAGGATGAAATCAACTCCAGAACAGCATCCTCACAGTGAGTGACCAGGGAGGGGTCCGAGGTCCTGTCCCTGGCAGGAGTGTCCACTCTGCTCTGGAAGGACAGACGCTGACAGCGACATCCTGTGCCTGCTCAGAGCAGTTACATGGAAAACGGGAGCTCAGAGCTGATGACCAAGCATAAGCCACTAACAGGTGCATGATCCGCTTCCGTCGCGCTCAGTCTTACCGGGCACTTCACACATCAGCTGAGTCTCATTCACTCCTCACTGACTGCCTCCCAAGGTCAGTGCCCTGTGCTTCCTCCAGGTGCGGGCAGGGAACAGCCAGATGAACCCACCGATTGCAGCCGGGCCTGGCTTCTGGAACAGCAGGACCGACCCCGGATGGGGAGGTGAGCACCTGCCCACCAAAGAGCCAAATCATAAGCCCCTGCGTGGACGATGCCTGTGTCGTGGGACTGTCCCTCTACCTGGGCAGGTACTGGGATGGGGAGCTCACGGATGTCCCCAGGTGAGAGCAGCACCAGGCATTAGGGACCGGGGCATGTCCTCACGGTGTCCCGAAGGAAGCTGCCAGCACAGTCAGTCCTGGGTCTTGGGCATGCTTAGTGATTGCCACTTGCTGCGTCCCAGGGTCCCTGCTGGGCTCCATGGCGGTGTGGGATCCTGCAGAAACCCTTGGGCGGTGCTTTCCTGGCTGCTCTACAGACAGAAGCCTCACCTTGCACAGTGGTGGTGGCAAGTGCTTCCTCCACACTCTAGCAAGAACTCGAGGCAAAGTGAGTGTTTCCAGGAATCTTTCTTAAGGGAGACGAGTATCTTTTCACTCATCAAGCCGTCCGCAGTGGATTAACTTACTGCTAAAACACACTGGCTAATTTCCATTTTCCAGCATTAGGGATTGAATGCAGGGGAGCTCTACCACTGAAGTGTCTGCCAGTCTTTCTCACATTTTATTTTGAAGCAGGGTCTCACTAAATTGCTGAGAGCCTTGCTAAGTCACCAGGTTGGCCTCAAGCATGCAAACTTCCTGCCTCAGCCTCCTAGGTGACAACAGGCCTGTGCCTCCTCTGTTCCCAGCCAGGATGTCCCCACCATCAGCAGGAAGCATTTGGTTCACAGTGACAGGTCTGAAACAAGCATGGCCTTATTTAATTTGATTGGAAACTTCTCATCAGAATTAAAAGATGCATGTCTGTCTGTCAGGGAAATTATCACGCAGGCCTGGTGTTTGGAGACTCTGGTGCAGCAGACTTGAGCACTGTTTTCGAACGGGGGATAAAGTTGACATGTCCACTTCAGAGAGCCCCAGAAGGTCTCTGCAACCTTGTTCAGATTTAAAGACTCTTAGGTCTCAATGACACAAGAGAACCCATTTATAAATGTTCTGAAGGTCTGAACCTTCACCAAGGAAGGGATACGGAGGGCAGAGGATATGAGAAGCTGCTCCAGGCCATGTGGTTGGAGAAGTACAGGTCACACAAGCTGCCCACCACACCTCCCGGGGCGGCTGTAACGGATGCTGTAGGGCTGGCGGGGTGCGGGTGTCACACCTGTGGTCACCCCATGGGGCAGCAATTTCTCCCACTCTACATCTGCCGGCAGACAAGCTTTCAGTCACCCTTCTCATTCATCCGGATGAGGTGCAATTCTGTTTCCATAAAAACAAGCACATGATAGGAGCCGTCCAGGGGCTGCGCGCTGGGAAGGCAGAGCTGTGGAGACAGATGTGATGGGCGGTGGCCAGGGGCTGCAGGGAGCGAGGGGCAGTGGCAGGGCTCTGAGTGGTCCTAGCTGGGGACACGAGGCTTTTGACCTGCAGCTGCTGAGCTGTGGACTTGGACCCCTTGCTGTAGCTGTAGCACATGTGCTGCCCTGATGCTCACTGTCCCCCTTCTCATGAGCACGACTGGCTTGTGACGCCTGAAGAAGCGGCAGACGTGAGCTGCGTGTGCTCCCGTCCTGCATCTCCCTATGCCTGCCAGCTCCTGTGCCACCCCTGGGGTCCCCTGAGGCTGATGTGAAAGGGCCCATCCAGCCCACTGAGAAGACTGGCTTGTCCTCGTCATCTTTGGCCACTGAAAATGTTCCACTGCCTGGTGTCACAGCTCTGGGGCTGGAATCTGGGAACATGGTGTGGGCAAGGTGGCTTCTGGGGAAGGTGATCTCTGATAGACAGCCACCTGTGTCCTCTGTGGCAGAGAGAGCACTCTGGTGTCCCTCCCTCTTCTAACAGGGACACCAGTCGTGTGCGATTGGGGCCCACTTTGTGGCCTTGTTAGTCTTGCTTATCTCCTCCGTCGGCTTACATCCTTAGTCGCACCGTGAGGCAGAGCTTCAGCACGTGGGCTGTGGGGGATGCCATTCCATCCACCATGGCCCCACAGAGCAAGACACACTCTCAGCAGAGGCTCCAGGAATGAGTGTGAAGCCATCAGAGACCACAGCCCAGCTCACCTGCTGGCTCAGCCAGGAGGTGACCACGGCCCTGTGTGGCCTGAGTGCTACTCTCATGCACACGTGGCTGATGCTGCAGAAGACGGCAGCAGGGTCCTCTCTCTTCCATGGGTGTGAGCTTTACCTTGGACCTGAGCTGATTCACTTGAGCGCTGTCCACTAACCCACCAGGCCAGGGGTTCAGAGGTTTGCAAACGGTGGGCATGCATCACCGTGGGCAGCGGATCTCCTGGGGTCTGACCTCGCCCCTCTGGAGTGAAACCAGGCATGACGATTAGTGATGGTGACGGTAGCCCAGATCCCGTCCCACCTGCTCATCACGTCTTCACAGACACGGAGAGGCCACCAGTGCTGAGGCCCTCTGCCTCTCCTTTCCCTTGTGCCACGGCTGGCTCCTGAAGGCCCAAGCACTGGTGGGACTGCCTGCCCGGTGGAGGTACCTTCTCTTCCTCCCAAGTCCCATGGAGACGTAAGCAGTGTGATCTGCCTGGTCCTGTAGTGATGTCCCCTGATCAGTGTGCATGAGCCCCCACAAGTACGGTGTGGTATGCTACCTTGTCCCACAGGTGACGGTGGCCAGGAGCCCTTCTCCAGGGGACGGGACTTGGAGTCTGGCTCTGGCTGGCTCCTCAGCCAAGATGCTCACCATGGCCTGGCTGCTGGCCCATAGCTGACCGATCTGCATTTTGTAGACAATCGCTCCACCATGCATGGGCCCCACTTGAAGCTGCTTTAGGATCTGAACTGAGGGTGCTCCTCTGTCTTTGAGTCACAAATGATATCCGAGCAGGAACCAGGGCTGAAGGAAGCCAATGTGGGCTTCCACCAGAGTTGGCCTCCCCATGCCCAGAGCTCTGGGTCCAAAATGTTCTAGAAGCACTGGAATTCTCAAGTGCAGAGTCTGAGCCTTGTGTGCCCAGCGCCACGTCAAATCCGCAGGCAGGAGGCGCTGTGCTGGTGTGTGCTGTGCTGCTCTCAGCCCCCCGGGCACCACAGCAGGCCTGGCCTGGATGGGTCTGCACTGACTCCCACATACCTGAACCTCTCACCAATCCCTGAACAATGGTGCTAGGTCCTGCAGGTCTCGAGGTAGCTGGAAGTTTCTGGGAGGTGTGCATAGGTTTTGTGTGCCTACGTGGGAGCCTGTGAGGGTTTGGGAACCTGCGGGGTCCTGGATCCAGTTCCTGGGGGCCCTGGGATGACCATATTCTCACACTACTCAAATTTTCCAACTCTGAGGTCAAAATCTGCTGCCATATCCCTTGGTTAGAATCTACACCCATGTCCTTTCCCAAGCCAGTCTGGTGCCTCCTGTGAGCCTCGAGGAGGCCATGAGACCGGCAGAGCACAGGGGATCTGCGCCATCCTGCTGAGGTGGCTGAATAACTGACTCTCTCACGGGGTGTCCTCCAGAGCTGCACTAGGGAGGAGAAACCTCCTCCTGCTGCCCAGCACAGGACTCCCACTCACCATGGAGCTGTGCTACAGGACAGAAGCTGACCTTGAGGGTCGAGAGGTTGAAGAGGGCATAGAGCTCAGCCTGACATCCTGCAGGGACCCCGCCAGGTGGGGAGGTGGACTCTTCCATGCAGCCTCTCACTGCAGAAATGCATCCTGCTGGAGGCAGGCGTCTGGGCCCCCACCTGAAGGTCACCTGCTCTCCACCCCACAGCTCTGCCAGGTGTTGCTGGGGTGGTAACATCTGGCCACGAAGCACACGTGAAGCCAGGTCATCCATTGTTCCGCAGGCTGCCAGTGGGGCTGTGCGAGAGGACGTTGGCTGGACAGGATGCTAGAACAAAGAGGCAGCCCGAGCCAGTGCGATGGTCCCAGCTGACACTGGGCACTCACTTACAGCATCAGGAGCCAGCCACACAAGGGGCTGCAGGCTGCCCTCTAGGACCCGCTGGCTTTCCTATCACTCCTCCTTTCTCCCTCCCACTCAGAGCGCTGATGCCACCACCTTCCTCCGCTGCCGGTCAGAAGGGTTGCAGGTCTGGCTCCCTGAGAACTCACCCAGGCGGGGGCAGTGAAGCCAGCTGCTGCCGCCAGCTCACAGCAGGGCCCATGCTCACCTCCATTATTCTCCCTGTCCTCTGCCCACCATGGCTCCTGTGTCACGTGTGTGCCAGAACCCGGTGGCAGCACCACTTGGGGCCAGGGTTGCTGCTCACGAAGATGCAGCAGCTGCGGCATGCGGAAGGAGCCGTGCAGAGCCGGCTGGGCCCTTGGGCCTGTCCGGATGTCCGTCTGCGCTCCTCAGCAGACGTTGTCACATCACCGCCACAACATCTGTCTGATCTGCACGTTCATCGTCGTGAAGTCCCTTGGCCTGGCTATGCCCGTCTCCCGGCCTCCTTGTGGCCATCACAGTACTGATGATTTAGAACTTTTCCTCAGCTAAGGGTCTTTGCTTTGTGCAGATTCTTCAAAACTCCTCTGTCGTGTTGGTGACACTGTCTGTCCTCGATTGATCCTTGGCTCTTGGCACCTTTTGTTCTGCAGTTCCCTCTGCTCCCAGGTCAGAGATTGCTCTGATTTTACTCAGAACAAGCCCCAGCAGATCTGGTCCTGCAAACTCCATCCCGGGTGTGGGAAGAAGAGACCTGGGCTGGCCCTGGGCTGCCTGGGGAGACAACAGTTGCTTCTGCCCTCTGGGCACATCTGACCTTGAGAACTGGAGGCCACGGTGAAGAGGAGCAGCCTCTTGGCTCAGGGACAAAGGGCTGGGACACAGGCTGGGTGCTGAGCTCCACGGTCAGCCTGAGACTTGCAGACGTGGTGCTTTTCCTGGACCTGTGATTTGACCACTTGGATGTTACCTCTCTCCTTGGAGTTTATGGTGCAGAGAAAACCTTCCCTGCTGTTAGAGGGAAGTCTTCCAAGAAGTAAGTGGTACATGGAGAAGGTGCCTGCATGAAGCACAACCCTCACCCTTCCCACAAGCCATTCCCAGAATGGGTCACACTGAAAGCCACCTCCAGGGCCAGCATCTTAAAATAGCTAAGCAAGATGGAGCAGAGACCCGACAGGAGGTTGCTGGCCCCCAAAGGGCATGCCCTCTCCGATTCGTGGAGGCTGCAGAGGTGTGATGGGACAGGATGGAACCACGCCTGCAGACACCAGGGCATGAGCCGGCCGGCATGTGGACCTTTGCCTTCACCACCCAGGTTTCTGGTTTGTGCCATTTTCCTAGGTCAGGTGTTGCCACTTGAGTCCCATATTCTTCATCCTCAGGTCACTCCTGAAAGCTTTCTTCCCTTCCATGCGCTGCCTCCCCCTCTGCGACTCCTCTGCAGAGGGTGGAGTCACAGAGGAGGCTGGGCTGGTACATGTGTCCATGGGTTCTGCTAGACGCACTAGCTCTCTAGCACCTGTCAGCAACCCACGTCTCTAACCACTACACCACTCTTCCCAAGGCAGAGAGATCCAGATTCCTAATCAGCGTAGTGTAATGATGGACAACCGGCTGGTAGCAGGACCACGTGTTGTTCCCTGCACCCTGGTATTGTTGCGTGTGTGCTCTGCCTGCCTTGGAGCCCTGTGGAACCTGGAACCCCACAATGTCTCAGTGGGAGATGTGTCAGTAGCAAGGTCACTGCCTGGGAAAGTCCTGCTGTGTTGGAAATCTTCCCGGGCTGTTGGACTCAGCACGAGGGCTGTTTCCATCTAGGACTGACCCTGAGTGCTAGAGCTCCCCAGACTCAGGTGGACCACCTGAGAGGGACCTCACCACCCATCAGCAGTTGCCCATAACAACCGGATATGGCCTGATCTGGTGTGAGGCCTCTTGATCTCATTTTCTGTAATGACTATTTACAGGCTAGTGGCGTGGGCATGTGGACCAAGGAGACAAGACCAAGGCTCCCTGCTTCAGGCTGGGACTCAGCCTCTGTGGGGCTCATCAATTGATGCCCATCCCAGGTCATTCTGTGGTCACTGTTGTTTCAGCTGGGGCCCTGGCAGGCCCCACTGCTGGACCAGAAATGGCACAGGCTCCGGAGCTGGGGAGCACAGTCTGGGCTGCACAGGACTCGGTGTCCTGGGTTACACTGAAGACCTTCGCTGGTAGTTCAGAACATCCGAAGTAGTCACTTTAGAATGTAAACAGCCCCGGAAGCAGAGCGGGGCGGGCATTCAGCCATGTGCTATGTGTTGGTGGGCTGTTCTCACTGTGGGCACTGATTCTGCCCCCTCACCAGATGAGAGCAGCCCATTGTCCCCAGGAAGCATGACTGGAGATGTCAACAGCTTGCGCTGCTGCCAGAGGGGCCCAGGGCTCCAGAACAGTGGGAAGGGCTCAGCTGGCATGGCTTGGAACCTGCTCCCATCCCGCCCCTCTCTGTCTCTCTGCAGATGTGAGAAGCTGCCTGTCCTCCAGGTCAGCAAGGTGTCTGGGTGTGCGGATGCTCTTCACCTTAGCACCCAGGACAGGAGCTTCTGTCCCCACCCCCCCGCCCACCCCCTGGCGCTTGGCCTAGCCTGGGCAGCAGTGCAGTTCAGGGGAGCAGAGGGTGACACAACCCATTGTCATTTGACCCGCCTGGCCATTGGAGAGGATCCTACCTGAGCATGTTGCAAAAGCTTCACTTTCACTCATTCAGCTGCGTGGCTCCATCCCCCAATCTGGAGCCAGAAGAAAATCTCAAGAGCCAAGCGCGTTCCTATGCCCAGTCAATGCAAGGCAGCCTGCTGCCTCTACCCAGCTCCCAGTCACCGTGCTCTGGTTTTGATTCTGGAGCCCATGGGGCCTAAGAGCTTGAGGGGATCACACACCCAGAATCAATACAGACCCCTCTGGATTTCTCCAGGGACGCAGGAGCATGCAGCGGTTCAGGGGTGAGCTGTCACAGTCCCGAGTGCCCCTCCCGGATTCAGGGTGGTGGCAGCTGGCTCCCGCGGGCCTCAGCTCCCGCGGGCCTCAGGCCCCACAGACCTCAGCTCCCGCGGGCCTCAGCTCCTGCAGGCCTCAGGCCCCACAGACCTCAGCCCCTTGCAGGCCTCAGCTCCCGCAGGCCTCAGGTCCCACAGGCCTCTCCCCACCCTGGCTCTCCCCACCTGGTGAGAGCTTGCTTCTCCAAAGCCCACAGCAGCTCAGGCCAGCCTTAGAGTCCTTTGACTCCTCTTTCTCATACCCTGTGAATCTGTCACTGACTCTAGGACCCACCTAGCCCTTCTGCCCTCTCCCCTGTTGCACCCCGCCTGGGCCAGCACCCTGCCTGGGCCAGCACCCTTCAGGGCCTCCCTGCCAAGCTACCAGCTTCCTCTCTGCAACCTCTCAATGCAGCCATGCCTGTGCTGTCAAAGCAGAGGGAGAGCCAACCCATGGCACCTAATGCCCCTGTCCGCCAGGAGAGGAAGTCTCATCCTCACAGGGGATCATGCTGGGCCTCCGAGACCCTGCAACCTCCTGTGCTCCCAGGTACAGGGCTCTGAGGTGCTGCCCTCCCTCCTGCATGGAGCTTTCCAGGGTCCTCAGGGCAGTCTCCCATGTCCCTCGCCTGCTCCCAGTCTCTCTGCTCCTCTCCTCCTCACGGCCCCACCCCTTTCCCTTGCAGGGGGTCTCCACGGGGCTCTGCTGCTTCTGACTCCCCTGTGGGATCTGGGGAGGATGGAGGTCTCACATCAGGTGCAAAGGTAGCCCTGGTGCCGCAGATAGAACAGGCCTCTGCCTTGTGGCCCACACCCAGCTCTGCTGGCCAGCTCTCAGCCAGAGACCACAGAACCAGCATGAGAGGGGGCAGTGCCAGTGCTGCTCCTACCCCTGATCAGCTGACCTGACCAACTGGAAGCTAAAGACCAGGGGAGGCCGAGGGCCCTAGGGAAGGTGCACCACAGACAGGGACAAGGGAGGCAGCCATGGCAGAGTGGAAGGCACACCTTGCCTGGGTCCAGGAAGGCCCCACCGTGCAGGTGAGAGCAGCCAAGCCTGGGTGTGGTGAACTGCACACCCTGGAACCCTCAGGCCCAAGTGAGAGGCAGCGGGAGCCTTGGCCTTCCTCAGCCCACTCCATCTGGTCCCTCACAGCAGAAGGAACAGAGGACCAATTGCACAGCCAAGGGGCCAAGTGCAGGGCCAGCATTCTGTGGCTTGACTTCTCCGTGCACTTGGATTATCCAACATTTATTTTCATCAGAGACTACGTGCCTGTGAACAGAGCAGAAGAGAACCTCGTAATTCTCCAAAGAGGGCTGAGCATCTTCTGCTGGCGGTTCCCAGCTCTCCAGGCCCAATCACCCTCCTCCAGGACAAGGCTCCGGGTCTGCAGGGACAGCAGAGCACCAGCTCCCCTCCTTCTCCTCCCTACTTCCTCCTAGCCCCCTCCCTGCCTCCTCATTTCCATTCCCTTCCTCTTCCATCCTCCCTCCCTCCCTCCCTTTTCCAGCCTTCCTTCCTGCCTTTCCTCCCCCTCTCCCTCCCTCCTGACTCATTCTTGCTCCTTCCTTCCTTCCCTCCATCCCTCCCTTCCTCCTTTCCTTTCCCTTCACCTTCTTTCCTTCCTTCCTTCACTCCCTCCCTCCTCCCTTCTTTTCCCTTCTCCTCCCTTTCTTCCCCCTCCCTTGTTTTCTTCCTTCCTTCCTGCTTTTCCTCCCTCCTTTCCTTTCCCTTCCCCTTACTTCCTCCCTTCCTTCCCTCTTTCCCTCCTTCCTTCCTTATTTCTTCCTTCTTTCCCTCCCTCCCTCCTTCCTTCCTTTCCCTTCCCCTCTTTCCTCTATCCCTTCCTCCTGACTCCCTTCTCACTCCTTCCTTCCTCCTTCCTTCCCTCCCCCTTTCTTTCTTTATTCCCTCCTCCCTCCTTCCTTTGTTTCCCTTCCCCTCCTCCCTCCTT